>DWGJ01000277.1:0-35070 GCA_018246895.1 Aspitha aspitha aspitha
CGTCTCCGGGTCGCATGTCTAGTGTCTAGTACATGCGATGCAGCTACGGCATGTGCGAGCGTTGTTTTATATAACTGATCTAATAATTTAGTGAACGTTCCTGATAGATTATTATAATAACACTTTCTGATCAATATGAATCGATATAATTTGTAATTGTAATTTGTAATATACTTCGTATCTGGTTTTTTTTATTTAATTTAATTCGCGTTTATTTTTGTGTACTCGCCGCTTCGTTTTCTCACCTTCTGACAGGCATTTCGAATACCAGTGAGTTTTTTTTATAGTTTTTAGCACCTAACCTACCAGTGAGGTTATTTTTATAGTAATTTGATTGTATTAATTTGCATCCATGTCAGCTTTTTGAAATACTAAAAGCTAAATGATTCTGTACACAAGCGTGTTTTTTAATTTATTTGAAATTCTAATAAATAACAGATCTATGTTATTTATGCAGAAGTTATATTCATTTCATTGTTTGTAGATTATTTATTGATTGCCTCACTTTTTATTGTCTCGCGTCAAAATTCAAGTAACGAATCAATGATTTTCTATTTATGAATTTATATCTGAATTTTCAAAGTATCGTTTCATTTAAATACGCTTCTGTGCTCTTGTCAATCATAAATGTCTTTGTAAAATAAATTTGATGTTATTATTTTAAGTATGATTAATGAGTTGAGTTCGTTTATTAGCTTGTAATTGAAGTAGAGTCACTGCTTGCACGCGTTCATACGAGGTTACACTATCGTTGACTGGAAGTCTTATGATAATAAACACTTATTTGATTATCTGACTGCGATATACATACATAACTGAACCAAATGATTGTCGAAAGTAGAAAATGATTAATGAAGTTTTAAAATTGTAAACATAATATAGTGAGACTTCATTCATAAACACATTACAGTCAATATTACGTAGGCTGGCTAAAATTGATTCTACTTTCGTTGCAATATTACCAATGTTTGGCCTCGTACGTGACGTAAAATAAATGTGTAAATATATTTTTATACATTTTGTATCTAAGGATCAGTTTTTTTTATACGTAACACGCGAAGAGGATTTTGAGTTTTATTCGTATTACTACATTATAAGTATTTTTCGATCATAAATTTCTTTTGGTGCACCTGAATGGACAGCGATTATTAAATACCAATACTATATCGTTTTGTATAATTCTATAATCTAAAATAGTTATTCCAAGCGAATATATATAAAATGCTGCACAAAAAATTCTGTACATGAAACTATTATATAGTATTTTTTATGTTAAATTGCTCAATCAACTAGAATGTTATGTTTCAAAAACGTACCGTTTAGGCGCACCAAAGGGGTGGGGGTTAACTTGTCGAATCTTTCATTATTATCATAAGCACCTACATTCGTAGTCATTTCGTAACGATCAATCCTATATTACATCTGTCTAACTACACCATGACCATACTGCAACTGTAGTAATGTTATTGAACACAATGCATACATTTTGTATCGAGAAGATAATCACGCGCTTTAATATAATAAGATATTAATAATCGTAGCTGTTTAACAAACGTACGAACATTAAATGCGAATGAGGCTTGTGAACTGTTCTAAGTTTTACAACAGACAGGATGCGTGGTTCGTTCCCTCAGTTGTTGGTAGTTCAATCGAAGAGCGTGTCTCCCGTAACCATTAAAATTTGCTGTATGCTTTTTAAAATTGTTTTCGGTCCCAATTGGATTACGGTATATTAGCCATTACGGTGCGATGAACGTTTTTCCGATACAGATAATTGTTATAACGTTACCAAGTGAATTGTAAATTATACATAGTTATAAAAACGATTAAAATTGTGCAATACCAATTAAAAAATCTAATATTAATGACAGGTACAGACTCATAACGGTAACAATGAAACAACTTCGGCGGTCTATCTACTTAGGTTTTAATGTATTCTTATAACTTTATTATTATTTTTATATGAGAGGTTCGTTATTTAAGTTAGCTAATTTTAGTATTTAAGATCCAAGGCTGTATTAAAATGGAGTGTTTTTTCCCGATGAGGTGGAGTAACGTTTTTTTGTTTTGATTTTGAGGTATTCTATAAAAATACTCCCATTGGTGATAATAGACAACGCCTGCTGATATAGAGCCATATATTATGCTATGACATTGTCTATTATAATCAATTTCCTAAGTTGTTATTGTGGAGATGTGTGTATGACTAATCATAAATAATCCTTTATTTTGGTAACAAATTGGTGTTATGAAAATTTTGTGAATAAAATATGGTGTAATTCTGAATATATTTTTTTATTTGGTGATTTACACAACCCCTTTCATTTCAATGTGTATATATATGTATTTCCATTTTGTTTTTGGATCAAAAAAGTCAAAAATTCCTTCATTCACATTTTTAGTACCCGTGTAGTCAATACAAATAGGTGGAATTAATAAAAGCGCATAGGTACATAATTCTAATTTATTTTACAAACAAATAGTTTCATGTTTATTTTTCGTTGCTCACGATATTCTGTAACAAACAGACAATGCGTTTACAAACCAGGTATGAGTTATAACATTAAAATATCAGTTGTAATTTTATAGACGTGGGCCCTGTACATACCCTTACTCTGAATTTGAAAACGAGATACAGGGCAATGACCCCAACGATCGGTGCGGCGGATGACAGCACGAGGGTCCAGCCAACCACCGACTCAGACGACGGTCGTGTCATCATTTCAGATATAAACGTTACCTATAAAGAATTCATGATCTAATAAGAAAAAAATATTAGTTTTAAAACAGCGTCTGTCCACTCAAGATTTTGGGGTTTAAAATCAAATCTGACTACAAAATTGTTGTTTCCCACTGCTTTCCAATTTAACGCTAAAGCTATGGAGCTGTGAAAACTACCATACTAACGCTGTGCACTATGGCCATAAAGCTCAATGTGAAAGGAAATCCGTTAATAAAGAGATGATTGTCAAGATATATCAAAATTTTGGTGTTGTCCACCGTCCCATGTAAACTTTAAACGTGTAGCTATCTGTAAATTGCCGCTCAGACAAACTTAATCGATTTTAATGTAACTAAATACCTTAATAACAACAACCAAATTGTAATAATAACCAAAAGTATAATGGGCGACAAAGCCCAACAAATCCGTAGAAACACGCAAGGGTATTCGCCGACTGCGAAGTAGATATCCTCGCAGAAGGTTTTCTGTCCATACACGTAAGTGACCACCAAGGCCACGAGGGATGCTATCAACATGCGGGGCTTCAACACCGGCCAGTGCATAAGAAAGTTGAGCATAAAAAGCCCGCCCTAAAAATTGAACTGTTATTTAGCTGTCTGAAAATAGATTCCGTGCCAAAAACTCTCTAAGGTACGTACTATTGGTATATTTTCATAGTCAATCAATGACTTCCAGACCTCTAAGAAATAAGCTGAAATCTATTTCTGAGCAGTGATTGCCAATTCGTCTGATTTACCCATACGTAATTTGTTTTTTACCAACCTGTGTACATAGTGTAATGATTCCTATAATAACGAAAAATACGCAAATCAATATAAGAAACGCCCATGATATTTTTCTTATTGATCGACCGCTAAACGTTGACATAATTGTTTGCACCACCAGCGCCTAGAACAGTCAAGAATATTAAGAAAGCATAACAGAAACTGTATCGCACGACTTTCCTTGTTACATACGAAGACTACATTTTCTAATATCGTCATATTAACAGGGTTATCGATATCAAAGGCATGTTTCATCATGCTTAATATGCGGGTATTTTGATATCCCTTGGTCTTGTTTATGGTAATTGTTATATCCGGTCAGGTAATATTGAAGCATTCGTAGCTCTGTAGCGGATGCAATTGCATTGACAAGTGCTTGTAATTGCAAATTCAACAATGCTGTTAAAAAAATGCTTGTTGACGGCACTCAATATTTCATGTAATTGTCCGCGTCGAAACGCGATACAAACCGTCGATGTAAGCGAAACCACAAATAGGTTAAAAAACACCAGCGCCGACCAAAACTGACTGCCCGGCACCCGCGCCACAAAGTCCGCCCACAAAACCATGGACGCGGATGAACCTGCAAATTTGAACACTTAAAATTGATCTAAACATACCTACATAAACATTTATGACATTTACGTTTATCAAACAGACACAAATTACACCAGTAATCGATAGTAAGTGTGGTGATGATTAAATAACTTGAAGAATGATGAAGAAAATTGATCATCACACCTTCTAAAACATTGGTATCGTTATTGTAGTCTGTGTACAATGCTCCGTGGGTAGCTCCAAGGATCAGGGCACTCGCCATGCTACTAGTTTTCGACACTCCGAAAGCTTGCAGTGCCGTGGTGGCCAATTTCTGCTTTTCTTTGGGACAGTACGCGCCCAGCATTATCACGGTACCCTGGGACACCGCCATCTGAACTAGGGCATATTCTAATGCATCACGCCATATCTAGGGGAATGATTAATTTATGAACACGAAATATAATAAATAGCGTAGGAAAATAAATACGTCTCTGGCAACATTGCGCGAACAGATAATATGGCGGTAGGCGCGAGTAAGTCGGATGCCTAGAAAATTAAATTTCTGGGTAAAAGAACCTAAGTCGTCTGGCGTCTAATAAAACTGGCGCTCAACGTGAGGTTCATAGTAATATACTATACAATTACCTACGTAGATACCTATATGTGCAAAACAAGGTTGCAAACAGGTTGAAATATTGTTATGTATGTATATTCACGTTAAATTTCTTTGCGTGAATTGAAAACAATCGTTGAAAAGTGTGAAAGGAGTTAATATAAAAATATTTTCCAAACCTTAGTATCTTCCAGGAGCACTCCCCAATGGCAATCATGCAGCATTTTCCCAGCTCCTTTCAATCTTATCGCACCAACACCACAGCACAATAATACGAAATATGTTAACACATCCTTGAACAATACCAACTGGAAATCCAAACAAACCGATTCTTTAGCATAATTAAGGCAAAAGTTAAAAATACCTAAACAAGATTGTGTTTTTTCGAAATTATCGTCACTTTCTCATTGTACTTTCTTTCGTCAATACAAATTATGGATAGAAAGGTGCTTTGGTATATATTATTTTATTAACTCACCTTGGAATAGCTGTATATTCGTTTAATGGTAATAAAATAAACAAGAACCCAACAGATCACGTAGTACACCGTCAGCTCGGATACCACGCTCCCAAGTCCGTCGTCCAGTCCGTCGCGTTTAAGTTTCAATACGTAATTACTGAAATCACAATAGTGTTCCTAAATATCAATGTAATTAGAGATTCGTTTAAAACGCCTACCGAATGTTTTTTACTGTTGTGCCTTATTTGTATCGATTTGTTAAAGATTTTTCTTATTTGAAGCGAGCAGCAAACGAACAGGCAGCAGTCACAAGTGACCGCTGCCGAGCGTGGACATGTGCATCCTCCTAACAGGACTGATCCTATTAGAAGTTGGTCACAGATGCGTTGCCACTATTGAGGTCTAATATGGTCGCTTCTGCTATACTCATGGATCGGCATTCACAACCTTCAGACCGAAACAGAATGTTGTAAAAACAACTGCTTCACGGCAGAAATAGACGGCAGTGGTACTTCCCCGAGCCAACCAGGTTTTACCGCCTACCAATCTTCTTGATCTTGATGAAATAAAAATAGTTTGTTTACAAAAAGAAAGATTGCGCCGGAGTTTCGCTTCCCGGCGGCAAGGGCCGGTGTCGCGCCGCGCACGGCGGGCTCGCGGCGGCCGCGCAGTGCAGCCAGGGGAGGAAAGTGTGGAACGAGTGCACTAGCAGCGCCAGGCACCACGCGCTCACTGCACCCAGCGCCAGAGCAGTCACCATACATACTGTTAACATTGCGAAGCCGACACCTATAATGAAATAGATACGTATATAGAAACCGATAATGCATTAAATGTTATTGAACTTCTACCATAGTCTTACCTATTACAATTTAATGTACCTAAATACCTAACAAATCTCTTGATTCACATAATTATTGGTTTTGCTAAGAAACTTTACGCAATAGGTAATTACAGTGATTTATTGAATGTTACCTCTTTAATGTATATTACCTCTTGCCACTGGTGCCATATCCCAACAGCTTATCACTCCTTTCCTAGTCACCACGCCCAGCGCAAGCTCCAAGTAGAACAAGGGGTATCCGAACAGCAAACTGAACACATTATACAGGAACAGAAAAGGCAGCAAACGGCGGAAATCGTGTACATACGGGTGCCACCATAGTTGCGTAATACCTATGCACGTGGACAGCACCAACTGTCGGTAACTTATGTTGTTCGTCCATCTATCAGCGATCTAAAAGGGAGTGGATTTTTCCATAATTCTCGCTGTCTGTGAAATTTATTCACGTAAAAATGCTAACTTTATGTAAATAAGGTTGTTATGTACACTGTGTTATACTATATCACTGGTTTGATTTGTTATAGCCATGCAAATAGGCAGATGGGTCACCTCACAGTTAGGGTGCGTTTAAACCAGGAGAGAAACCTCGCTCCGCTAAGCGAGCGTACTAAGCGACGCTAGGTAAATGAAGGGATCCTATTGGTTCTTAACAAACACATTCGTCGCTACGCGTCCTCGCTCATCCCTACTGGAAACGCATCCTAACTGGCCGATAGTCATTAAGCGTGTATGTCATGTCTTTTTATATAAATACTTTAAACATTATTACCAAAGGCTCCTCAAAAGATTCAGTATCAGATGTATCGTCGGTGGTCGTTTTCGAACGTGTTGTCTGCAATAAAATTGTTCAATTAATGACCGTGACTGCCGTCTTAATCTAGCGGCTAGAAACCCTGACTGCTAAGCCGGTGGTCGTGTATTCTATTTCCACCTAAAAAAAAGATTTGTTCTGTTCTGATGTTATAAAATATTTATAATAGGTACATTTTATATAGTATGTTCACATATAATGTTTATCAGCTGTCCAGTTATTTTGGCATTTAATCGCCTAAATAGCAGTCAGACAAACTTGTGGAATTGTCCAATTTTCTATTTTTATTCTTTTCCCTTTCTAGGAGCCAAATTGCGATTAAAATTGTGCAAAATACAGTTATTATTACCATGCTTTCACTCATCTTGGCTGTTTATGAAGTAAAATGTAATATCTATTTAAAATTCTCTATGTAAACATTCATAGAAATATCACAAGACTAGAAGTTTCAACTTTCTTTTACGCAGATAACAAAAAAATTGACGTCTGTTTTCAAATATAAAAGGCTACTGTGCAACTTCATAAATAAATATTATATCAACCTTCGTTTACGAACTACAGCATTTTTTTATTAAATTATATGATGGATGGCTATTAACCCTAAACCTGTTAACTCGTAACAAAGGCCTAGTTTTACCATTACTTATCATTTATCATTTACCATCCAAAAATATTTTACAGAACATTAAAATTAAAATGATTGACAGGTACATTACAAGTTATGATGGACAGATTGACAGGTGTAAGTATTTTGTAGCAACAAGAGATGTACTTCTGTTTGCGCATTAGGTACCTACTAGATATGGTAGGTTTTCTCTAGAAGCAATAACTTAGGGGAACATAACCCCTCACCATCACATCTCATGCTAGCCAGTGGAATATCTGATAATCTTGTTCTCCCAAAAGGACGCGAACGCTAGCGCTGACGCCCTATAAGGTAGTGCAATAAATAAAACGCAAACAATTGTTAATATAACAAATTTATAATTTAAAACCGCCAATTTTAACTAGGTCAAACCGCAAGTATTAGCTAAACACACCAACTACTATTTGGTTTTAAAGGAAAAAATAAAGAAACATCACACCTCGAACTTATGAATCATACTTTAACTAGCAAGTTATACAATGAAAAAAAACCTCTTCCAATGTGCAGTTATACATAGATACATTTAATATAACACACGAGTAACTAAAATATCTATAACGAGTAAACAACTAAAAGGAAAATACTTGATTTCCCGCTAAACAATGATAACTTATGATTACAGAATAAAAAGAAAACAACTATTATATAAATTTATTTAAAATTGTCTATGAATGAAAGGTTAGGGCAACATGCTTTTTAACTATGGACATGTCGTGACTATAAAAATACTCTGTATTTTATTACATTCATTTTGGAACGTGTATAAAAACGTACGCGTGATTCCACGTCGTTATGAATCTTGCATCGAGCATCAGCAGAACCTTATCATCCATACAATAAAGGCTATCATTTTTCGCAACGTGATATACTGAATTCCAACCACTTCGGGTCTAGGCCTTATTAAATGAAATAAAAAACCGAAATATCATCATAAATGTTTATGGAAAATAGTCACCGAAATACATAAATGATAAAACTTTGATAACACCTACAGTTTACCTACAAATACATAACGCTCTTGTGAATGCATCACAGACTCCTAATATGCACTTCACCTATTGGAGGCACTCATGAGTTGATCCACTCCCAGACTGACTGAAGCGAAGCAACGCTTCGATGTCATTTCGCGCTCTCAAGAAGCAAAAGCAGAACTCCGGCTTTGATTTAAATAAAGCTGAAAGAAGTTTTTGAGGGCCGCAGGCGCTGTCTGCCCTTGAGGGAAATAAAAGACTGTATTTTGACACATAAAACTTGCGTTATAGCGCCATCTGTTGAGATGCAATGTAAACTTTAATAATGTATTTGCTATTTCTTCTGTTACTGAAGCACACACTTCACCACTTTAATGTATTGAGTAGAGGAAGATACACGTGATTTGTTTTGGTCAATCGTTCATAAGTTAACGACAGTACAAAGGCTACTTTATGTTCTCTCAAGTACATTTTTTTATGTCTTATTTGAAGCGCCATATACAATATATTAGTAAGCTGCGCTGTAGTTATTTGTACCAGTGAATGAACCCTGCATTCATCAAAATACATGAAACATTTTTGTTTCAATGGACTTTTTACTCTTATTTCAAACATCTAACAAAATATATATCTGTCTGTAGACTATACACAAATACATATATAAAATTACTGAAATATTACATCTGTGAGAAAGTAAAAAGTTGTTGCAAGTAACACAATATGACAGCCATCATTGGTAAGATAAGATTAATTACGGTACATAATAATTTCGTTATATAGTAGGTACATGTTTTATTGACATATTTATGTATATAAGGCAACGTTACAACGGCTTAAAACTATTACATATGTATAATGTCTTTATTACATTTCATTAAATTCTAATATAACCATAAACACACAAGTTTAGCCGAACACTCCTAGCCCTGTCTCCACCGAACGCACAGAACTGTGAAATGCCTAGCATCGTATAACTATATCTTATAATACGATTAATATCTACATCAAGGTGGTTTACTGCTGCTTTGCGGCATACAAGTGAAATAACAAAGCTTGCAGTTCACAAACTTCAAGCAGGTCACTATAGCCCTCGAGTGTGTAAAATTAATCTCAATTAGGACGGGCGTCTTGTCCGAGGAATGCTATTGGTAACAGCCTCTGAAGACTAAATACGAACACAGCAATACACATGTATTTTGCGAACCAAACCGAACTGTCACGATTTTAGAACAGTCAATTATCAAGAGATGTCGGTACAGGCATCTCATAAGCAATTCCTAATAACAAAATATGAATAAAAACTCAAACACAGCACACAAGTGCACAACTACAATGTTCAAAAACTATTTGCATATGAAAGGATATTGTTGAAAACGGTGACTTCGAAAATTAAAACATGTGAAATTTCGTTACATAAGCAGTAAATAAAGTCATCACTAAACTATGTATAATAACAAATATTTTATATATGTATAACAACAATACACATTAGATGTCACATTAAAATACCAAATTGTGTTGGTATGTTTAAAACCAATCAAGTTTATATAAAAAAAAAATATGCCGAGGCAATGAAGCATAGAAGATAATAATGGATATTTGAACTCTCAACGCCAATTAGACTACACTTATTATAACTACTTCATCTCAATGTTTATGACTTATTCTAACCAGACTTGTTACCTACATTATATGCGTTCTACAATACAGTGTGAACCTAATAATTGGTATTCTCTTTCTAAATGGACTACGGATGACTTATTTCAGAAACAAATGTGAGTCACTACCTTACCTAAGATCGGAGAATATATAATAAGTTCATGTAAAAGAAATACTTGTATGATTAATGTAAGAAAGATTTTGAATTATAAAATAACATTAACGCCATGATATGCAATGGAAATCCTAGATAATTAAAGAACACCTAAATGAGTATATTGTGTCGATTATGAACACTTTTTTTTTCAATTCAAAACACAATTACATGAAGTTGATATAGAAATCTTCCTAGCAAACAGATGCGTTTTTCTTTATATAGTAGCATTGATGTCGCCTTTTTATGAAATACATATTACATATAATGGCTGCTTATATTTTTCAATAGCACTCTTAGCCTAGACGAGGTTGCAGATTGCAAACGATCTGTAAAGTTAGGCGACACTCGAATGTGGTCAATTATTGGATGGGTGACCATTAGTGTCAAATCGTTCATCATCAAACCTCATCAGAGTCTTTAAAGGTAATATGAAAATACCCAACAAACAGGTGGGCAACTAACCTCGACCAATATGTATCCAAAAGTGGAACGACGATTAGATTGATTAATAGCATGGCAACACTGCTCTACTGGCATGAAATGCAATTATTCAATAAAATCGAAACTTAAAACATTTTTACGGCTGCACACTGTCTAGACAGAGGTTGATTATGTCACAAACAGTATTTATCAAATCATTATCAAAAAATCAGTGTGATAAAATCGAAAGTGCGAATTGTTTAAAGACCACACATGTCGGTGAGGATCAAAGTGGGTCAAAGTGGATCAAAGGGGATCAAAGTGGATCAAAGTGGGTCAGTGGGTCAAAGTGGGTCGAAGTGGGTCAGTGGGTCAAAGTGGGTCGAAGTGGGTCAGTGGGTCAAAGTGGGTCAGTGGGTCAAAGTGGGTCAGTGGGTCAAAGTGGGTCTCAGGGGGTGTCAGTACTAGACGCTGAAGAGGTCGCCGGCGCAGGGCAGCGGCGCCAGGCCGCCCGTCACGTCGGGCAGCCGCGACACGTCGGGCAGGTTGTCTATGTGCGACCTCACCTCCGCCTTCACCGCGTAGATCTTCTGCAGCTTTATATTGTACTCCTGCAAATATACAGTATTACCACTATCTCAAGTATCGCGAAACCTTCTCACTATGAGAGATTTGTGGCTCAGAGATGGACCCGTAAGGGTTAAAAAAAGCTTCTATAACAGCTGACAATGTATCAAATGCCAATGCAGGAGATGATAAGGAATCTAATAATGATGAATGTAAAAGCAAGCCCAGTTTGTAAGGTACAAATATTCAATACTCGATGCTTTCTGCTTACACAGTTAAGGACGTGACATGATGGCATTTAAATAACAATAATAATTTATATAACAATATAATATAATAAAACTGTAGAATTCAATTGGGTACATTGAAAAAAAACTAAAAAAATACCCCTAGGTATAAATATGTAGACCACATACAAGTAACACAAGCCAAAAGAATTCATTTTGAAATTTTTGTCTGTCTGCTGTCCGGTTTTCACGCATAAACTACTGGAGGGATTTTGATGAAACCTTTTTGTTATATTGCTACTAGTCCTTGGCAACATATTTATTTTGAAGGTCGGAATTGTTAGGCGGTACGAAGTTCGCTGGGGCAGCTAGTACACTATATAGGCAAAGATGATCACCTCGAGCCTCGCTTCCGCTTGCTTGGCGAGGTCGCGCTGCGCCTGAGCGAAGTCCCGCAACATGGCGGCCACCTTGCGCCTCTTTTCCAGCTCCTCCGATAGCCTCAAGTTGTATTCGGCTAGTAGTTCCACCGCTGAATTCACTACAGCACTCAGACTGAGAGCGGATTCCTTATCTAAAAGTAAAAATACACTTGACTTCAGAGGCTGTGCAAAGTTAATTAAAAGCATTGCACATTATTTGTAAAGACAAAAATAATTTGGAATTACAGAATATTTGGTAGTGCAAACTGGAAATCATCAAATTTATGTTGGAAAAGATTAAACGGTTAT
Organism: Aspitha aspitha aspitha; assembly: GCA_018246895.1. NCBI lineage: Eukaryota > Metazoa > Arthropoda > Insecta > Lepidoptera > Hesperiidae > Aspitha > Aspitha aspitha. The sequence continues at coordinate 12,154 of DWGJ01000277.1, forward strand.
GGAAAGTGATTATTACAACGAAATTTTTTTATGGTAAAAATTACAGGTATAAATCACAACACACTACAATATAGTGACAAAAACATTGAAGTCAATAGAATATTAATATATAAACTCATAGAATAATTATCCTTAAATTTAATGCCTCATCAAAAAACAGAAATTTTATATGTATTATACCCCATTTAAAAAAAATTATTGTTAAAATATAGATTACAAATATTTCTGATCATTATGTTCATATTAAGAAATACATTTTACACAATGGACATGCTAAGTGTAATTGTGTGCAAACAAGAATTAATTAAAACCAGAGTCAAGAAATATTTTTGAGTAATTGATGGAATCAGGTTGAAAGTATTACAAAACAAAGTTTTTAGAGCATGATCAAACAAAGTGTGTATTAAGGAGAAACTCATAAATTACTACCTCATTAAAGTAATTAAATTAATTTATGAAGAGAGGAAAAATTACTAAATGATGATCACTGCTGTTCTTTTAACATTGAGTGATTGCACTTTGAGATAAATGAAACAATAGATTGTGTAACTGGTCCAATGTTTATTTTTATATGAATGTTTACAGAATTTTTTATATCTATCGTCACGGTAATTGAACACATTTGGTCCCAAAGATTACCTTCTAACTTAGACAATAATTGCACTTCAGACACTTCTGGAGGTAGGGAAGCAATCCTTTCTCTGACTGCTTCATCGCTGGACGCACTCGATTCTAATTCTAGCAGAGCCTGGAATGGATAAATATAAAATTCAGACACAGAACAATACAAGCTTTACGACATACGCAAGTATTATATAAATCACCAAATTTTTTTTAACTACAATACTCTGTGATTATGGCAAAAATGTTAGACATTACAATGTTTCACAAATCACATGAACATTTTATCAAAGGGTAAGAAATACCACAATGAAGTTCATATTGGAATTTATATGAAAATTAGTAACAACAATATATCTTAATTATAATTCCAGTCTTAGTCACAAATACATTTTAACTATCACAATATAAACATATTAGCATATAACGAACAATAATTTTAGTTATAATGTGTTAATAGAAAAAGAGTACCTTAATTAATTCTTCGGGTTCCGGAGGATCTCCGGGCGGTGTCTTTGGACTCAGTGTAATGTGTGTTTCAACATGACCGTCCACTTCCACTGTGGTCTCACTTCTACGTCTCTCCTTTTTCGTTTTACTGTCTATCTTCGGCTTCTTTTCACTACTCTTCGGCTCTGTGTCTGTTGATTTGCGTTTGGTACTCTTTTTCGGTACCGCATCATTTGGATCCACTGTAACATACAAAACCATAGTATACACTTGTTACGAAGGACCGTGATCAGTGTGAAACATTAAACATTTTAAACTCGACAACGAGGGATACGAAACTGTGTTATGTAACCGAAAACTCCTGACTAAATAGAATTTAAAATTAGACCATTTTGTATGTTAAACTTCATATTTCAAAAATTACCTCAACAATACGAAATCTCTTTGATTTTATCTGTAAATATTGCGAACAATTAGATAAACAGACGTAAATAGAATTACTTCGTTTTCTATGAAACAAGTGTTACTGATGTAATTGTGAATGAAAAATTATATGTGTTGAATTATTTGTGCAAAGTAAAACAGCAAATGTACATCAACATTTATAACACAGATAACATCAGCTACGATTTATGTTGAATTAGCTATGTTACACATTTAACCAAATATAATTAGCAGCAATTCACCATATCACTTTTTTTGACAATGGGACAAAAGAATCTCAGATAAACATGTGCCATCCCTACAACACAAGCAACTGATTTCAAGACTTTGTTTGAGAGATATATTGAACTCGTTTAGTATTCTCAGGATACATCGATGGGTATTCTTTAACCGTACAATAGATAGATAAACATCATATTATCCTTGTACACTTTTACTATAACTAATGTTAATGGTTTTATTACTCAATCAAAATACAAAAAATGGGAAGTTCTTTGTAAACCATAACATTTATTGGTATAAATGGTATTGATTAAGTCAAGTGATGTTTGGTCTGACTTAAACGGATCTTTGTATTTGTAATCTAATTAAAAATCAATGAAAATTTGGGAGCATGAATATTGTTTTATTACAAAATTTTAGTCAGCAAAAAGTGAAACTGTGTTATGGAAAAAAAATCACTCTAAGCTTTCTATCCTACTTCAATTGGAACCAACATATAAATATACAGAATTGGAAAGCTATTTATTTAGACAGCAATTCTGGAGTTAAGGCAATCACTGCAACACAGACACATGTTAGAGCTTGTTCTACAGCAACTAATAAACAAACACATATTTATCTCTATTACCTAAAGGTAGCATAAAAACCTATTTAGTATCCAATTTTTAATACAGAAAAATAACTTACAAGCTTCTTTAAACTCTTGTATTTTCTGTGAATCATATACCCCTCTCTCTTCCCAAATGGACAATATTCTATGCAGGGTTTGTTTGGTCTTCGATGTAATGCCAGTCTTGGCCATATGCTGAAAAGACTCCATGAGAACCTCTCCGAAGTCCTTACCATATTCTGGACCTTTCTTTTTACTGTTCTGTATGACGTCATTCGCAAGATACATAAATGTAAGTTGTTTAACGTCTTTTGCTGAAAATAATTGTATGACTTTTAGGTTATGTATAAATGTATACTTGATTTCATTTTTAAAACGCTGTATTTGCAATAAATCTATACTTTTTTAGAAGATTACGTAAATTTTTGCTTTATTAGAAAAGACCCAAATGAAAATGGTTTGTTGGGTCAATATTTTTGTTGACGAAAAGCTGCACAAGAATTAGAATAATTAATGAAAATACATACTTTAGAGGACTTAATTATTTCAATAAAACGTGATAAAGTCATGCGAGAACGAAATTACCTTTCATCATTTCTTTGAACCATGTTTTTACGATGGCTGCGTGGTGTTTTCTGTGATGTATTAACCAAAGAGATAACGTTTGAATACTTTGTTGACTTGAATTCAAGTCTTGTAACTTACGTACTAAAGCGTTCTCAGTAAAACCAGCCATTTTACTAGAGACTCAGTTCAATTTAGCACCACTGTTATAGCAAATTATTGTTTTATGTTTAACTCATTTGTATTTCTCTTAAATGAAATGAACAGCAGAATACTCCAGCAAATATCAAAATTCTCAAACCAAAATCAAACCACAGATTACACAATTTGACTGACGTCTAGAAGTAGAACGTGAATTCTTTATTGAAACAATGTTAAACTATGCATAGACAACTATCGTCTAGAAAATAGAACATACTTTTAATAAAAAGATATGTTTCTAAAAGTATTTTTTTGTATTCATTTATACTTTATGGAGTTCTAATAAATTATTGTTAACTTATAATTTTGTTATGTACATATTAACAAATTAAATAAACTTATGCGACGCCAACCATGTATTAGTGAATTAGTGATTATGATTACCGTCTGCAACATAACTGGCGTTATATTCCTAATAAATTAACATATTATATACAAATGCCTATTCAGAGTATTCAGTTACGCAATTGACTACTTCTCTCCACAATTCCGGTATAGAGTACTCTCTGAAGCTATGATTATTTCTTATCAAAATCGCGATAATGGATATGCTAAGAGCAATAGATAAACAATTTATGTATACCTTACTCTAGTACTTTTATTTCAACTTCCTTTTAAAATCCATAGCCGTTTTCGGGCTTACATAGAACAACGGTGGGCAAACGAAGAAAAAAAACATTTATGTTTCAATAGTATCTGTACCTACAACTTCGCTTGTGATTAAACCGTAATCATAGGTTGACGTTTACTAATTGGCTCAGGACACAAAAGCTGGTTATAACTTTTATCAATGAATTACTTTATTTATTCTAAGACAGCGTGTAGCCTTCCACTTGGGTACCAACGGAAAGCAGTTTGATATCTTGTATTATCTTTAATTTAAATGATCCTTATAGAGAGCTTTTTACCTACTTATTACGCCATTAGGTACCTAACGTGTTGCTATAACTAAATAATTTTGATGATTGTATCTGACCTTTAATCAATACTTTCTGTAAACATGTTAATTTAATTTGTCATAAATAACTAATAATGTGATATATTTTTATCGTACCTACCTTGTTAAAACTTTTGAAACGGTGGAATAAATTAGGTATCATAAAATTTTACATTTAGTTTAAAATTTTATTATCTGCGATTAAAAAAAAAACGACTGAAGATCGCTATTGGTTTGCGGTTTAGCTGTGGATTATGTCTGTTTATGGGACGGAGACTATATTTATTTATATTTCACATTGGTCGCTCGCATGACCTCTGGTTTGGCAAATAAACTAAACATGTCTTTACGACATCAGATAGGTGCAATAAGAACAAAAGTGTAGCACGGGTTTTTTACAATAAATATAAAATAATCCTGTTCATTATGGAATTAGCGTTGGATGGCCTCTTATTATGTTGTTATATGATCCTTTTAATAAAATGTTTGGATAAGTAGTAGTTGACAACATAATTTTTAATAGGTATTATGTTCTATCGTAAAGCGCTTACACGTTGCGAAGCGTTACGTTACGTTGCGTTTCTATCATTAACGAGAATAAAGGTTCTAAAATGTCATCTGTATACCTAAATCTATGTTTAACATACATATATTTTCAATATAAAAGAACAGGTAGCTATATAAATATGTAGGTAGGTAGGTGCTGAGAGATTATCGACCGTCCTTGGTCCGCGATAAGACGAAAAAGAAAACTTGTATTCCGAACTCGTAATATAAATATTAAGATGTGTGTTTCACCAACTACTTATTCACGATCGGAAAAACACCCTATGTCAACCTACATCTCTCTTCTAATACATGAAACAACAACAACCGCTAGTGTTGCATCGACTAAGGACCTCATAGCTTGATGTACCTTAACTAATTTTGTTTTTTTTCTGTAATGACACTTTTCTTGTTTCATTTATTTAATCATTACCACATACATTTTTTAAACGCTGTTTGTACCATTAATGGACAAACTCAAATCTTTAAATTAATAAAAATGTGTTTAATAATAGCTGATACTATGATAAGTGGTGTTTCGTTCGTTAAACTTTTGCGGTTGAACAATTTCCGATATAGTGAAGAAGCGCGCGAATAATAATACCGCATTATATATAGCAAGTGATCAGTGGGTCAGTATGAGGAGCCGCGAGTTCTTTCTCCACTGATCTACGCACCTGCGCAAGCGCAGCCTCAACTCAGTAACCACATTTCAAAGGCCGCGCCGCACGCGCCCCTCGACCGCGGTTACTCTTGCCCGCGTGAAAATGAAATCGAGATTCTAAATTCGAAAACCGTTTAACTTTTTTTTTCTCATTTGTCCGCGTTTAGTCCGTTACTGTGCCGGTTACGTGTATTGCTTTTGTTTGTATTTATTGAAACTAAAATCATCTAATATGAATAAGTTATTTTTGTTTAATAAAATACCCAGTGTTTTTCTGATATCGCTTGTATTGCTAGCCAGTGCACAAAAAACATCAAATAATGGTCGAGACCTCGGTGAGTATTAAATAAACTTGAATTTGTCGTACCCGAACTTTAAACTTGTCATAAATATTGTAACCATTAAATTTCTTAAATATCCATATTATCCTCATTTTCAAAACTAGCTACCAATATATTTAAATAAGAATGGCACAACATTTGAATTGGAAATATTAAATGAAATTCAAGTGATTCTTTTATTAAACTTCTAACTAACACCGGTAATTTTATCACGTACAAGAACTGATTATGGCAATTAGACATATTTATATTATACATTGACCTTTATCATTACTTAAAGGAAACTATCTTAAGGATGACACTCAGAATGGCAGCCCCAGTTACAGGGTGATGTTAATTGATTAAAGATCAATGGTTATTCTCAAGTAGTACTATCGTAAACCTACATTTGCTAGGACATCAAGTTAATTGTACACATTGTATATTGCTCATCTTCTTACACAATTTCATTAACATTCGATTTCTGCAAATTACCTGTGCCATATTAATGCAACCGCGCGCCGTTATACATAATAACTTTAATTATTAGACAGAAACTTCACTTCGTGTACTATTAAGATAAAAGTAAGAATATTAATCATATTTTAAGGTAATAATTTATATAGTACATAACAAAAAAAAATATTACCACTATATTCCAATTGGAGAAATCTTCGAACCGTATCCTACGAGAACCTCTGTTGGAAATAATGGGATTTTAACTTATCATAAACTAAGTATGCACCTACCCTTGGTCGCCCCTTGACACAATTATATGGATGCACTTATAAATCCGTTGGAAGTTATCAAATTCAAATTCAAATAAAGAATAATATTAAATAACCAAGTTCAATCAACAGATAACCAGTAATGTTACCCTACGCGTTCCATAAAAGTGAAAATACAAAAATAAAGATGATGCAACACTTACAATTTTATATGATAATTTTATTGTCACAATTTAAAATTTTAAAAGCCTCTTTTTGCCAATTCGAGCGGATGTGGATGTAAAAGTTGATTTTGACATGTCGTACGTGCAATGCATATTATACTCTTGTATTTAATATTGCGCAGTCACGCTACTGTACGTTACATTAAAATTAATAAAATTATCAGCAGCACCATCGATCATTCACGATTTATTAATATCGCATTATTATTTAAAAAAATTACAATCTATGAAAAATCTCCCTAAACTAAGTAGGTTATAGAAAGCCCAACGCTAGTTAAAACGGATATTGACTCATAACTGAGTCACAATTTTTTTACATGTGAATAAACAAATATTAGGATTCTCGTACGTTAACGTTGCCTCACGCGGATAACTCTTCAATGCAATCACTGTTTCATTAAAGTTATCGAGATCTGTTGGACTTATTTTAATTGTTGTTTCCCGAATTGCTTAAAGCAATGCGACACAGTTAACACAGTATTAGACGGCAGTTTGAAACAGACGTTAGAAACCAAGGGCGTTTGAATGTCACATGAAATTTGGCATAAAACAATTGTCTGCAGTGTTTCAAACCTCTGTTTCAAGCCGCCGTTTAATACCGTGTAGCATAGCTTTTAATGAGACGAGTGTTCAGTTAATATCAGCACTACGTACATAAATAATGATTGGGTAAAATGCTCATTGTCAATGTCGAAAAATGCATTTTAGCGTCACTTTAAATAACACAAAACGTCTATGTACAGCATAAAATACAACCATAGCTAAAAACTAATGGGCGATGTAGATGAAATTTGGTGATTAATTAATTGTATCCGGCTTTATGTATGGCGCTTACTTAATATCTCTTACTTTTTATAGCAAAGAAATAATGTCATTACCAAGGAAAGGTCAATGAACTCGTGAGTACGCATTCTATCACCTGGAATTAAAATTAAAATAAAGTAATTTCTTGTTTATGTTAAATTCTCATGCTCATTACGGTAATGATAATAATAATAATATAATAATTATATAATGATAGTTATTATTATGAACTCCAGGTCCGTAATGGGGTAGGAAGAACGCGCGATAAAATCGTTATTAAAACTAAAATACGCTATCCGTACCGTAAGTCAGCTCTTGCACTGTTACAAATAACTTAAACGTAACTTAACTGAAACTGTTACAAATAATTAAAATAACAAGAAAACTATGTGTATGCACATATGTGTACATCATCATACATCTTCTATTTGCTTATTTAGGTACCAACCCTTTATTATTCGTACCACCTAATACACATTCTCACAGTCACCCTAGGCTGCTTGGTAGAGAATGGCGCTGAGCATTAAGCCCGCCCTTGTTAAATCTAGCTACCGATTAGGCAATGAACATTAAATAAAATTAAATAAAATAAAAAGTTCGTGTCTTTTATTAACATTAAGTTTTAAGCTCTACCAGACTGGTCATATGCAGAACTCGATATTGAGGTTTCTTCACGACTTTGTCCTTATACTGAGTAGGTAATATTAAATTTGAAAAACACACCTAGCTTTGTAAAGTAGAAGTTGCTTTATAGGATTCGAACCCCAGATCTGGGTAGAGGGCTGGAGTTTCATTACCGAAATATCATTGCTTGTTATTGTTTTAAATTGAAGTTTGAATTTGCGATTATTCCTCATTATGCGAAATTAGATTGATATTTATGTTTAATGAAATAAGTTGTTTTAAAATTATATACTGATTACACCACATTAAGAAGCGTTACTTGATATTCAAACTGTTACCGGTTATGATTGAATAGTAGGTATAAGGAAAATGATCAAGAATGAATAATTTATAAATAAATATGTAGGTATCATAATATATAATTTTAGTGAAAACGGTCATTATATCTTTTGAATTTAAAATATTTATTAGCAGATTGCGAAAACGGAACCTCTTTTCAACAATTTTTCTCACAGTCGCAACTGTTTCATAATAAGTAGTCGATGGAATTAAAAAATTAGTGAAACCAAAACCAGATTGATATGAGCTTAGTGTTTCTAATTAAACAGTCATGGTTGAAATTCCTACCACTATCAAGGCGATCAACAGGTGCATATTTTGCACTCATTCGAAATTCCATACACTTACATAAAGACTCCTAGGGTTGTCAAAAACGTTCAAACATAAAAAGTTTAAAATTTATTATGATACAACTCTAATGTCGACATGCCAGAAATAGCTTGGAACATTTTTATATGCGTATTGAAATATTTCACACCAAATCTGCGTTTTAAGCAATTTCCATATGCTAATTATTGAATCAGTAAAGAATGTATTAATATTACATCAATATCGTAAAAGAAACCATAAGTTTCTATATTTTTGAATCCCGTTAGTCACCTTACAACCATTGCTACTCTATCAGAGAAGCGATTTAAGTCAAATATTGAAAAGCTTTAGCTTTTCTAAAAAATAGTGCTCGTTTGATTGTTATGTTGTCGAAGAAAGCTGGCCAGTGATTTAATAAAAAAAAAATCACTTCAACCGATAAACAAAACACGACTCAATATGTCCGACGCCAGCTACCGTGGAATTTAAATTAAAAAAAAAACACGACAGTCATAAGTAACCATGCAACGAGCTGTTAACCCTATAGCGGCTATTATTATACATACGAAATCATATTATAAAATGCTTCGGATCTGTTGGTAGTAGTACCACTTTTACTTTTAGTGACACAACCGTGAATGTGATTTCACTCTCGGCAACCAGTTAATGACGGGCGTACGGTGGGTGCTTGAAAAACTGCATCAATAAACATATTTGATAGCTTTTTAACTGTGTTTCAACGTGCCGGGCTTAATCGGTTAGCGAACTAACTTGAATATAATATTGAGCATGAGTGAAGTACAAACCGTATTTGTCTATTAAAATGTGTGCGGCGCACCGACTTTTTAATGTATTCTACTCATTCATGCAATATTTGCACATTTTTTGAAACGAAGCCTTGTAAGTTATCTGATTAGAAAAACATGGTTTCTAGGCGCTACGACGAAATTTCGACTCAAGATTTCGTGTCCGGTATTGCAAAAAAATTATTACTTATTAAAAAAACTTTCAAACAAATGTGAGTTAAAAATGAAATAATAATAACTTTTACATGAAACTAATGCGGTGAGGAGCAAAAGATCAGAGTGTATCGTAATTCGATAAAAATTAATAAACTTGTTAAGTAGAAATATCATGTTCGCTGACAAGCGCAACATTTTAAAATTAGTTGTCAAAGAAGATATTTGTTTTATTCTAATAAAGTTTATTTAATAAACCATTTCTCCTTTGACAAGTGCACATTATATCTTGAAACACGTTAATGAAAATAATATGGGTTTTATTTAACAAATTTTTTTTTATTTATTTAAAAACAGATCCTCGCTATTTATCAGGTAATAATATGCCATCAATAGAAAAACACCTAAGTATATCAATTTAATGATGTGTTTATCTCATTAACAATGAAAAAGATTGGCTACACGGATATCCAAAAAATATGTAAAACGATAAAAGGATCGTTTCATTTTCGTTTTATTAGATACTTACATAATAATGTAATGATTAGGATATGAATATTAAGTGGGACAGCATTTTCCATTTGCTAATAATGTTATTTTACTAGTTTGGAAGGTAAAATATTTTAATACATTATCCTCCTAATCTCCAAGCAATGAAAATAACTATATTAGAATAAAATTTAAACAGGTTTAATACTTTAATTTATTTTTATTATTGTCAATGTTTCTATCTCTTTAGCAAATACCAGTTATTCTTCATTAAAATTTTTTACATAAGATTATATGTAGCTTTACATTATTATTAATCTATTAAATATTCTTTGGTATGCCATAAAAAAAAATTATCCATATTAATTATTTTTCAAAGTATTTATTATACATAACTCGTTTCTACGTCCTTTGATATTTAATATAAAATAATAATACAAAATTAACCAAAACATAAGATTATGTGCAATTACGTAATAACGTTTAAAATTATAATCTCTCGATCAGTAAAAAGCCCTGAGAGATTTCCTGACTCATTAAAATTTACTTTAGCCATTTTGCAATTTCACCTAATACATTCACCTAATAATTAATACATACCCTGTGTGTTGATATATAATAAATAACGTTCCAGGTTAGGTTTGCGTATCTGAAACACTTACGACAATTTCAGTCCTGCAATCCTATTATGCAAATCAAGTAGAGTCCTATTAAATATTGTATACGGCTGCAGGTTTGTGGATAGCAACCAACTTAAAATCAATTACCCTTACTCTTGTTTTAAGACAGATCTTACTATGTACTTAATATATTAGTACTGAGACGAAAATATCAACCAGTGAAAAAATAAATAAATGTAAACTAAAATGTGTAGTAAATTAATAATAAATATACATAGGTACATGGAAATGTTCATCTATGTACACGTGTCGTGTTTCAATGAGGCAACTTAAGAAAGCTAGTGCAATAATGTAATTACGAGCACGAGAGATTATTAAGGCTATTGGCAAGTTGGCAACAGTGTGTCGACCTGTCCGACATTTGTAAGTAATTGACGTACGTGCAGGAGAGTGATAAATCCGATCATAATTTATTAGCGGAAAGAATAAATAAAATTAAAGAATGAAAAAAATTGACTCAGATAGAGCTGTGACAAGAATATATTTTGGCTGTAGCGATATAGTATAAAGATGTTTTGAGTGACAATATTAATACACAAAAAAGTACAATGGATGTGTTAAATGCAACGGAAAGTTGCGTTCCGTATCTAAATGTACCTACTATGATCTATAAATTCATGTATGTATAAATTAAAGCAACTGTAGACTGTTTGGTTGTGATATCGCGTGATACTAAATGAGGTACAGCCTAGCATGTAGCGCGCTTGCCTAGAAAATAGCTATTTACCTTAGTCTCAAACTATTTCAAACCGAGAGTGCGAACCTACTGAAAATAGAAGGAAATAAAAAATAAAACTAATATACCTGAGCTATTTGCCCTTGATTTAAAATTCATAAAATAAATTAACATCAGAACAGCCATTTATGATCCTAGTTGTATTTTTTTTCCTATTAACCATAAAAAGAATATTGTAAAAGTGACCTAATGTTAACGAATAGGTATGTGAAAATATTCATTTTATAGCTGCTCCTTTTGAAGGACGTATTATATGAAGTTCAAGGTGATATTGGACTGTTACAATTTAAGCAAAAAAATATGGAACAGAAGCTAGTTTTATTTTAACTTATATTATTACCGACATTGAGAAATACCTACGAGTATTTGATGTTAGTTATTTACCCTTGTATGGAATAATGGTATAATATGCAACAATGGTATTACTTCTAGTACACAGATAAGTATGTCTTCACAAGTACTGACGTGCTATACGTAATATATGATTTTTATTTTTATTTATTTATTTATTCTTTATTATTGTTAACAAAGGGCGGAGTTGCCACATGACATTTTCTACTAGTCATCCAGCTGATAATTTCAGATGATTCTGTCTCGTTCGCTCACATGCACACGAATTAGACATTCACAACATTATATGTACATATCACACGTGGGCAGTGGTCGTAGCCATAAGGTAGCGGGTCAATGCTAATATAGATTTGGGCACGCTACGCATCATCGCTACCGTTAAAGAAACTAGCTAATTATATTATGTTACGGGCTTGGTTTTAAAATTAACGTACAATCAGTTTTAGTTTAAAGCCAAAGATTTAACTCCTTTAGTACCTATAAGATAAAAAGAAAATCGTCACATATTTTTATTTTACTTTAATACGTTGGAAATTAGCAAATCTTTTTTTTTTTAATAATTATAAAGCCTATTTACCTGAATACTTGAATATACTGCTGTCGAGATGTATTAATATGTATAATATTTGTTTATTATTAATATTCAACGCAATCTTTGTTTGTCTATTGTTATAAGCACTTGTAACAATCAAATATTAGTTTCTCTTCAAAACAGGACTAGGCCAATGGTTAACAGTTCTATTTCATAATTTACATTTCGGCGATCAAAATTCCAAGTAAAAAGTTGTAGACGAGTACACAAATCGGCTTTTTACTTTCAGAAACCAACGTAACTGTGTTTACTGTTTGTATAAATTGTTAGTGCTTCCGGCGCGCTCTTTCCTGTTTAAATATTTTCATTGAAACACGTGTTGGGCGTGTACGCTTAGAGTAAACGAGCAGGCAGGATGGACATGGGACTGTTATTGTCAATTCAAGTAATAATAGATGTCAATAAGAATTATTTGGTTAACATTCATTAGTAACCGGACTTCAGGAGTAGGACTGCAAGGTCTGTAAGTGATGTTAGTCCAATTATTAGTTAATATTCGTCATGTTAGAGCTCGGTCGTAGATGCATTGTTACTCTCGAGGACTGAATTGAATTAGTCGCTTTTGATATGCGCATGGATCGGCATCCACACCGTTCAAACTGATACGCAAATTGTTGCAGTAACGCTGCTCAAATAGGTGTAACTGGTACCTTCTTCCAGACGTGCCGTTATTACCGCCTCCCTGTTAGACAGAAAGTGTGCGAGCTGCCTAACGATGAGCGATGGTACAACATCCGTTACATGACACTTTCCATCGCGCTGACTGTTACTGACAGCCCGTCAATTGAATAGAACGTAAAAACTTAACGCAGCTCGAACCACCTGTCGATAACATATTAATTGTTAATACTTTAATGCTTGTACTCATTTTGATTCGATTTCGTTAGAATCTCTAACTGTAAAGATAATATTGAGATGTTAATTTCAACGTGTTTTATCTTAGCTAATATCTGTTGTTGTCTGTTTTGTCCTCTATTGTTGATGAACGCAATAGCGATGGAACTCAATGGGCTGAAATTGACACATACCTACTATAAGCTGTCACGTGTGCTTATTATCTAACTAAAGACATACAGCAACTTGGCTAATCCTTTTGTCTCTTATTTTAAAAGAGTGCTAAAAGTGGAACTTTTTATTGACTTTTTTATTCTGGTAGACCACAGATGTACATAAAAATAGATGATAACGTTTAATAAGTATAATATGTGTATGACTTATAATTATAATGTATAAAACAATTTAAACAGTCATCAAGATTCCTTGTATATGTACATTTATTGTGATGGGAGGAGTTTTATATAACCATGTATAACATTTACTGTGAAAGTTCAGAAAAAAAAACTAAGCACAATTACATCCATAGACAATGTCACGTCTATTATCCATAGACTCCATCTATCCACCGGATATTAAGAAACTTCTTTGGTCATTTCTACTCTCTACAAAATCGACATACGTTACATTTGTCTGTCCAAGATAAACGTAAACAATTTTACCTCACTAAAATTATACGCTGAGGATAATCTAGATTTGATAATATAAACACCACGTCTTGTTCCATCATACTGTTGAGTAACAAAAATCGATAGTAGTTCTCAAACAAAAAAGGCATTTTAAAAAGTTTATTAGCTTAGCTACGACGTAAAAAAAATAGTTATGTACTCAATTACCGGTCTCTGGTTCCATACTATTTTAGTATGACCCCTCACAAGCCTCTAGTTTATATAGTATTGGTGACACGATGTGGTTATTTGTTCTTATAAACAGAAAATGACATATTGGTGTGAAACTTATGTAACAAGTGATATTTTACATAATTTGTACTGGTTTGTTTGCTTGACGAATGAGCCGCATATTCAAGAATGAAAGTATTACCGGAGGCTCTAAAAAAACAATAAATAAAAGTTACAACTAGATCGCTTCACAAAGACAGTTCAGTACACTTTTTGTTTAGTTATCTGAAGCAAAATTAATCTAAGGGTCAATACACACTGTCATATCTAAACATGTTATACTATGTTTGTTTGGAAAACTGGCATTACCGCGGCATCGTTCTCATATTACCCTGGCTCATTTAAGTTTTACACACGTGTTGGTAATGAATTCTGATATCTACAATATTATAGCCCGAGTTATCATTATACAAACCTGTATTCAAATGCTTAAAAGAAAAACATGTATGTCACATAAAAAACAACGTCGGTAGACTATGGCCTCAAAGCTTCTCACTACGGTACGAGATCCGTATCTAGCAGTGAAATGATAAAAAGGTTTACAATAAATTGATTCACTAAATTATTCCACATAGTTCATATTCATACGATAGCGCGTTTAAAATATTTATACTTGCATTCTACACTCATTTTAACCTTTCCAATTATAATCTACAAAGTATTTTTATGATACAGGTTATAATAATACATAATATAAACCGAATTAACACATCGTGTAGCATTTTCAATAATGACGGATGTTTGACAGATGACGTAAGATGCTTGAGCGTGACCAGGCAATTAGCCGTTTACGACTAGACGATAATGTGAATCGACCCTAAGTTGTTTCTGTTAGATTTTACTTTTATTCAGCTCAAGTGTTTAAATAATAGCTGGTCGAGGAGGTTTTTTAGGACTTCGTCATCAGCGAGCAAATATTGGTTAAAACATGAATCGTAACGATGGCGTTGACCTTTGAAAAGTATTTAGGTACCTACCTATGTTTTGCCTATGCCTAGTAAAATGTACATTTAATATTGGATAGCTTTTGGCAGCGCGCGAAAATTCCGATGAAGATTGTCATTAAATTCTTGTTGTTAACTAGGTATTTGTCTAACAAAACATTATGGTATTTTTTTTATATTTACCGGCTTAACCGGTAAGTACCGGTTTGCCGAGCCGAATAATATCTAATTGGTACGGTAATTTGAACGGTCGTAAATAAAACGATAGTGATCATCTTTTTACGTCTGACAATTTAGAAAATGTATATACATTTAGTACTGATAAATAGTATTATCTTACATATTTTTTAAATATGAAAGACATTGTTTAAGATGTATTAATAAAATTTAATTTGATTACAAGAATCGCCAGTTTTTATTTGGGCGTGTAATACTAATTTAAAATATCATAAAATATCCGGGTTAATTACTCAATGTCACGGCTATAAATCAAGATATTTGTGGCGGTATCTTGCTCCTACTTATTCTTACCTACAATTACAATGCTTCTAAAATTACTACAATATGTAAATATCCATAAGCGTGTAGTCGTTCTAATTTTAAAAACGGTAGACACTTCTTCCAGAATTAGAAGGAATGTCGTAATCCATTTCGCTGATTAAACGATTTCATTGTTCTGATAATAGTAATAATAATATCTTGGACAACTTCACACAGCTATCTGATCCCAAATTAAGCAATTTAATGTCTGTGTTATGGTAATCGGACAGCTGATAAACATACACATACATTCGATATAGTACTTATATAGATATTTTTATTACGCCCAGACACAGAACAGACAAATGTGCTCATTGCACAAATGTTTGTCCTGGGAATCGAAACCACGACCTCCGGTTTTGCAGTCAGGTTCACTAACCGCTCAACCACGAGGCCAGTGATGAATAATGACAATGTCTTAGACAATAACACGACACCCGTTAAAAGTATTCCGATCGTGGCGATAGTAGCGCTGCCGATGGTATCGGGTGGCGACGCGGCCTTCGCACCGACACGCCGCGGTGGCTACGCTGGAGTCAGGCTGTCTCTCTTTTGCGTCATCTGATACAATTATTAGTGTCTATTATCTTAAAATAGGCTAAACCAAATAGGTCAGACATTGGCCGATGTGGGAGTCAAGAGCCTCCGAAACCGGCGTTTATGCATGAAGAGAGTGATGCATGTAGATGAAGGCATGAAGCAGGGCAGGTTTATAAGGACAGAAATATTTGGCACTCTCTGCTT
The DNA here is from genome assembly GCA_018246895.1 of Aspitha aspitha aspitha. Classification (NCBI taxonomy): domain Eukaryota; kingdom Metazoa; phylum Arthropoda; class Insecta; order Lepidoptera; family Hesperiidae; genus Aspitha; species Aspitha aspitha. The sequence continues at coordinate 28,529 of DWGJ01000277.1, forward strand.
TCTGCCTACCCCGTTAGGGAGCTGGCGTGACAGTATGTTTGTGTATGTAGGCTTGCGTTTGTCTATAAACTCATCTCATTTGTTTGTCTGAGCGAGGTTTTAATGTTTTTTTAACTTGACTAAAATTTAAGTCAAGTTAAAAAAATATATTATTCCTTTATTATTCCATTAAATTACATTATATGAAAGTTTCCTTATGTCAATTCATTATTTCATTAGCATCTTTGAAACGAAAACTTTATCTATACAGAAAAATATGTATTTCATTTCTTCATTTCATATTCATAAGCTTACAAGTGCTGTTTAAAAAAATACAAAAATATGCATTACTTACAAGTTTCGCTATGAGTTCACCTAATTATAAATACACATCAAATTATGTATTTGCTAACAATGGATATTGCATATAGTTTTGGGTAAGTGTTACAACAGCATGTATTCATATTTACAATGAAACATTCCAAATTCAAAAAATACCTCATAAGTATCAAACCTGCACGATAGTTAAGAAAGAATATGGCAACCTTTTTTGTTTCGTTAGCATATAGCGATATAATTTTAAAAAAGAATGTAATTACAGTACTCGAGACAGGTGTTAACATGTCGTCAGCGTGGATAGACGTACAGTATGTCGCTTCGACGATATAAAGGCCGCTCCGACAACGGTCTTCTACACACTACTACATACAGAGTAACGTAATATCCCTCGAAACGCCGCGTATTTCCTACTCTGTATTTACTTACGTACTTGCATATTCTTTCGATCAAAGACAGACTGTTTCTAGAAAGCAAAATGGAAATATAAAAATCTGAAAAAAAATCACTATTAGCTATATTTGAAATTTATGTCACGGATGTAGAAAGTACCCCTCTGGATTTTAAGGTCATGTGTCATCACATCGCTCCTCGGCTAACAAGGTTAATTTTGAGTTTAGAATTACGCGTGTCACGTAATACCGGTGTTTCAACCAGAGGGGATCATTCAATTCATTATAATTAATGCTTATGCGATAAAATAAACCATGGCAGGAAAGCTACACGTCCGTAATGCTCTACGAACCAGATTGAACCTATACAAAAAGAAGTTTTCTATATCCATATGGCCAGCAATTTTTGCGTAAAAAAAAAATTTTGTCTTAAGAAAAAAAATGTTTACTACTCTATTTATAAAAATACAACCTTGTTATCATAACTCGATGCCAATCAATGTATGTACATATGTATGTAATTGTTGATTAGTTTCCCGCTGAGCTCTAAAATATCGAGTCACTACTTGTATTGAAAAGTAAAAAACCTGATGGGCAATTAGAATATAATTTATACCGATAATACAAAGCTGAAGATATTGTTTGTTTTTTTGTTTGAAACGGCTTTCCTCTTGACACATCGCTTCAATTAGAGAAAATTTTATAGCCTATTTATCGATTTAAGTTTCAGGTTATGTTACATTGAGCCCCATGGGCAATTAGCACATAATCTATAGTGATATTACGAAGCAGGTGAAACTTTTACTTTGTTTGTTTGGATTGGATAATCTCTGGCAATACCAGCCGGATTTGAGAAAATGTTATGAGATTTGATAGACCTTTTATAGAGGTAACTTTTAGGTTATGTAACAACAGGCTTTGATTCTTACGAGCGGAGATATTAGTATTCAAATTTAGGTAAAAAAGTAATAACAATATCATGTTTGCAGGCTCAGTTGTTGTCAAATAGCTGTAGGCTAGTCCTAGTAACAACAAAAAATAAAGCGAGCGAAGTCACGCGAAATGCGTAACTTGAACTATAAACTTGTTCGCATCTTCAACGTACGTAATTGCGTGGTATTAAGAGTCACTACGATTTGACCTTAACCTTTCGCGTTGTTATGAAATAGAGATGGATGTGTGTGAACCTATACTTTGCAGTCGGACGTTTTTTGTAGCCACATCGCTTTATAGACTGTTGTGAAAAACGGGAAAAGGCACGCAAATATTTGTATTTACTATAAATAACAAGTATGAACAGGAATTCATGCGAATATATAATTAAACAATTTTGTAATATGTATTTCATAAATATATATGTACTGTTAGATACTAATTAAGGTCGTTAGCAACATTTAAAGCATATGAAGGCGTTCTTTGCTAATTTTAAAATGTTTACGTAATGTATGATTGTGTGTAAGCCCATAAAATTAATATTATGGCGTACCTCGTAAGTTGCTTACATATAATTATAGGCACATTAATATTGGTATCACAAAATCATTTATAATGTAGGTATAATCATAAAAAATATTATTTCAGATAATATTCCAGTGCTCATAGCATTATTAATAGATACCATAATTCGCCATACTTACAATAATAGGTTAGGTACTGTATATTAAAATTAAGTTAAATAAATAAATAATAAAGTTTAAAATATATGTATTATTCCAATTAAAATTAAAATTTGTTACTGGGAAGTTGAAGGGGCAGTGATCTTAAAACGTTCTATATACTAAAATGACCGTGGATTCTGCAAATATTGGCCGCATACACGAGTAGGGGCCGCATTGCACGACTGTTTGACATAAACCGTATTTGGGTATGTTAGCCTTTATAAGCGAATCCCATGTATGAGTAGTCTAGCTCGAAATCGATCAAACGGCGTGTTTGGTGCAGAACAGCTGAACCGACCAACCGAATTCAAATCGTTTTCGCATCGTCGAAAGTTCTGGATATAATCTATGTGTGTTCCAAATTTAAACTTGGATCGCATCGAGAATACGCCTATAATCCAAACATGGCTCTGACATGAATGCTTTACGGTAATTTTGATCTGTTACATGGTAAATAATTAAACAAAACTTTAAAGGTATTTTTAAGATTCTTAGAAAAATGTCGTTGTAACCATTAGCATAAATGTCTTCGTTGTGTGAAACATTAGATTAAAAGTCTTACACAAAGTCGAGACTAAGCGTTAAGACGTAAGCAGTTTTTTTATACTAAAAGTTCTAGCTTATACCCGTCTACTTTAGTGATCGTAGATAGTTAGTTGTTTTAATTTAAATTACCTTTTATCATTTTAACTAAGTCTGAAACGTCAAAAAATTTGTAATGTTTCTGAGGTGTGTAAAGTCTGCCACCCGCACTTGACCAGCGAAGTAAACTGAGGCCTAAAACACTCGCATTATGAAAGGAGACCAGGTACACCAAATAGTTTTATATAAAACTTACGGAATATTTTTAACATTTTGTGTATTTAAAAAACATTAAAATTTTTCGCAACCAATAACTTAATATAAAAATATGGGATTCCCGATCAGAGACAAGTTCAGCGAAGAGGAAATGCAAATATCATGATTTATGGTCACCTATAAAAGTTCTTCGTAAAATATATAGCAATAATAAATAAAATCACCGTATTTTAAAATAAAGATACCTATTTCGTAGCGTGCGGATTGCAATAATACAGATTCATGACTATAAATTTTTTTTAAATGCATTTGTAAGGGATTATTATTGCAGTTTCCAACATTTTTATGATCTCGGACACAATGGATTTGATACTTTTAACCTCTACCATATTACCTTATATGGCTTACTTGTATCAAGTGTACGTATATTGAATACACGGAAACGAATGTAAATAAAAAGTTTAAATCCAATAAGAGACATACCTATTCTGCATCATTTTAAGAGGTTGAAAAACGTTTTCTTGATCTATATCTATGTATATAATAAACTATAGAAGAATTCAATTCTGTACATTGAATAAAATTAAAAACTGTTATAAAAAAATTTACCTCCAGGGATCTTCATACGTACAAGTAACACAAGCCTAAAAAATAATTTTGACAGTTTTGTCTGTATTTGTCAGACTTTCAGGAAACAACTACTGGACGGATTTTTTGTTATATGGCTATTACTCCTCAGCAACATATAGGATAGGCACGGACGTCAAGTCTGTGGAGACACAAGGATAAACATAAAAAAACAGGCTACAATTTATTATGAAGATTGAAATTGTTAGGGGGTACGAAATTCGCCGGGGTTACTAGTATATAAATAATATAAGGCATATAAACACAAAATCCGTCTCGTGTTGTCTGCAACTTTCGCAATTTACACGCATCGCATTCACATACGTTGTCGTGATATGATGTATTAACTCTTATGGGAACCAGCACGCACGGACACATGAAACGTTCGATACAAACCTTTAAACAGACTAGATACATAAAAGTATACACAAGTATAGATATAGTTTATTTATAAAAATAAAAATTTATATAAATAAGATAAATAGTTGCGTATTTCCATTTTAAATACTTATATATTGACAAATATTTCTTTTAACAATTTTGGTAGACAGACTTTAGTCTACAGTTTAGTAAATCATTGTTGGGGCCGCAACCATTTTTACGTCCTCTTTCCGGATTCTCTCCGCAACTGCTTAGTTCAGGAGTCTCCAAACTTTGAAGCATTGGGGCCATAATAATTTTTTCGGTTTGTTGCAAGGGCCATAACAATTTTAATTTTTCTGCCCATCTAAGCAAACATAGGCTTTTATTGCGTTTAAGCTTAAAATACCTTGCAAATAAATATAACTGAGTAATTATCATTCTGTGTTTTCATTCTCTTCCATTCAACTTATCACAGCAATAGTAACAACAGTAAGACATTGGCTGTCGTGGGCTAGATTAATGACACTAGTCTCAAGCTATCGCGGGCCGGATTGATGCCAGTGGCGGGCCGCATTTGGCCCGCGGGCCGTATTTTGGAGACCCCTGGTTTAGTTGAATAGCTTTCTAGGATTTCAATTTTATAGTAGGTATAAACAGACGCAGTTAACTATTGGGTTGGTGACTGTTAATGTTAAGCATTCGCAAACGCTTTCGTATTTCAACGAACTTGTTTCCACTAGCAAACGAGTGACTATCTACCATCTTAGAAAACCTTAGTTAAGGATCTCCAAATTTTCATATAAGACAAAAAACCCTGTATCTAAAGAACGAATTAAACATTGATTGCAGGACAAGAAATTAAGTTCCATCTATCGTTAGTTAGTAGTTTAGGTAGTATAATGCAATTGTGACGCTGTCCATTTACTGCACTAGGAAGAGTTTGGTGCATTGTAAATGTAACTAGTTGCGCAACCAGTCCGAACTGGAGCACGGGCTTGCAGTCCTCTCACCATGGATTTATGGTGAACGTATTAGTCAGACAGTGGACAGCCGACAGGTATCCATTGGCGAGGAATACCGCGGGGAAATAGGAAGCATGAGTAAGATGTTACGCAAGCCACGTAATGAAATATTCTTTTCTTGTATCCTATGCCTTTGAGCCCGACTAAGTAAGTGAGATGTAGATTAAGATGCTGCACGCTTGCTTTAAAATTGTCTATACACTGTAAATTGAAATAGTAATTTTTTGATTTGTTGATATTTCCTAATGATAGTCTCTGAAGCATTAACAATAATTGGGAACAATTCCACATACGGCTATCTGATCCTAAATTAGACAATTTAATGCCTGTGCTATGTTGACCGGACAGCTGATAAACATACCGATATACATACAATATGGTACGTATATACTCGTATATAGATAATTTGTATTACGCCAGGACACAGATCAAACATACTCATCATACAAATGTTTGTTTTGGGTAGAAATCGAACCCACGAGCTCCGGTTTTGTAGTCAGGGTCTCTAACTACTCGGCGACGAGACCAGTCAAATTGAGCGTTGACTCGATGTCTCGTCAATGGATCGCGCATGTCGCGATACGATTGCAGGACACACTTGTACCCGTTGCCGTGAAACATTCGTACGGCCGAACTGAGCACTGTCTCTAACTGCGCCGAGTCACGAGAGCGCGATTAGTCTTTATAAGTCCGAATATGGGGACGGTTTTTCATCTACATTGCGCCAATTAATCAGTGCGAGGATTCGATTTGCACTTGCAATAAATAAATTATTTCCCGTTGGTAGCCTGTTCATACCATATATCATCATTACAATGACATATCACGTTGTATCATGATTATGTAATGTCTCGTCGTATCGTATCGTTTCGTGTAGAGACTGAATTTCAAACCACTATAAAAATTTATATAAGTAAAATAAATAAAAACCAAATTGTAGAGTTACTCTACATACTCTATGGCTACTTCATTACTAGTCCTCTAGATTCACAAACAGTTATTATTGCGCTAGTTGCTTGTCCTGTAACTGTCCAAATAGATATTGTACTAACTACCTGAAATAGCAACACAAACTTCTTAATAGTAGGCACATTATTTACTGATTCGTGGCCACTTTCAATATATGTATAACAATAATTCACCGAACAGACTGATTTAAGGTATATTTGTATACATTTTACAAACTAAGGCTAAACACGGTTGACGTTTTTCTTATATTGTAGAAAAATATATTTTCCTAACCTACAATATTCCTGCATAGTGTTTTCAACCCCATTGAAACCATTGATTTTTACGTAATACATACAATTATATGTATATACTTTCACACTTTCACACTGTTATATTCATAATTCTATTTCAATGAT
>DWGJ01000278.1:0-35056 GCA_018246895.1 Aspitha aspitha aspitha
ATATAAGTACTATATCGTATGTATATATGTATGTTTATCAGCTGTCCGGTTACCATAACACAGGCATTACTATGGCTAATTTAGTTCCCAGTTTTTTATTTATTTAAAAAAAATTCACAGATATTCTCAATTTCCTGCTGCATTGCGATCTACGAAGTAACAAACTTCTATTCAAGGTAGTTGTGAACTAGCTACCGCAGTACCTGTTTGTCTTACAATTTACAGACGAAATTTTCAAATTACGGACACAATTTGCGGTGCCAGTCGCACTAAATAGTTAATAGTTACTCGACGCTAATTGTTTTAATGAATACGATGGTCGAAATTTAGTTTTCAATCTAACCTCATTATACCTCATTGTTATCTTGTACTAATCAACTGATTTACAGTCTATTATCTAATAGTTGCAAATTGGCCACAAATCCACCAAAATCATCGCAACTCTTGGGATTATAGATTATTTTAATTATACATTCTTTTAATTATATTAGGTGGGCACAACATACGTCTGACGTTTATAACTTCCTATTGTTAGAAAGAGTTGCGTATTTTTTTGGTTCCTTCTGCGACCGTGTTGGCGAACACGATTCTCTGCATCTGAATAAAGTCGAGTAGGTGTTTGGATGTTTTCATATGTCTATATATTTATAGTACTATTATACTTACGTTAATTTAGGGAAAATATGGCCTAAACTCAATGAAATAATGAAAATAATCATAAGCTACTGATAAAACATTATTAAAATCAAAGTCCCAAAAATTGTGAAGGTACTTAAATTTTATATTAAAAATAAGTTGTTCGCAAGTAATTTCCACGATATTAATTGAATTATGAAAACAATTATTACAGAGTAAATTAATATATTGAAGCGTACTCGTTTATTCAAATTGGCTGCGCGTACTAATTAGCTAGTAATTAGCTAAATTCTGCAATAATGATAATATTTGAATTTGTAATATGAACCGAACGACAAGTTGTTAATTATGAAATTCGTCATTGAATTAAATTATTATTAGAATATCGCTAATCACTAATACCACTGTCATGTAGACGTGAAACAGTCATCGAGTGTTGAAGGTACTGAGACATTTCTTGATGAAGATGAATTCCAATTTACCTTAAAGACTAAAGAAAACGACAGTTTTATTAATTTTGCTTTCCAATTGTTAGACAGTTTATCGTAGTCATTTGCTGTCTAAACTTAAATATTTTGTGACTATCAATTTAGTAGAGAAATACTAACATACCGTATATTCAAGTTTAATTTGAGAAATATTGAGGTAATTTAATGTCAGAAACAAAGAAATAGACAATAGTTATATGTTTACTCAAGTTTATCTCGTTGAGATTGAAAAATTCTTAATTTTCCAAATAATCCTACAGATACAAATACTTTATACAGATAGGCAATTATGGTGGATTGAACAGTAGGATCAAACGACATCTTGTCAGCTGAATATCATAAGATAAAGAGTAAAAGAAAGGAATCTGACAAGTTATATACAAAGGAAGGAATACAGAAATATGCAGAGGTGATTTATACTGGCATAAAGAAACAACCGCTGTGGGTTTAAAAATAAAAAAGGACAAAGTAGGAGCAGCAAAGAACAAACTGAATAGGAAAAAGTTGATAATAAGAAAAACATTTTCAAATGAAACTATGGAAATAATTCAATCGTTTATTCTCAGTACAATAAAAGCATAGTTGTGTGCTCTTAACTTAACCTTAACATACTATGTACATCTTACCGGCTGTATATTGTTAAGTTCAATTGTTACATGTATATTAGACATTGTATTTTATCGAATATAAACCTTAATACATTGGTATTAAATATTGTAGTTGAATCCATCTTGCAGACCGTCAATGATAGGCCAAGCGATTATCCATTATCCAATAATATGTTACTAAACGTTATAAATGTGAGCATTTTTAAATTATAAACAATTATTTACAAATCATAAAACAAAACTATACGCGTAATATTTTTATAATGTTAGATTGATTCCTTTTGCTTGTTTCCTTCCTCATATGTTTTGATATTTTCATCATGAACTTTTGTACTCGAAAGTATTTCCAACAAGAAAGTTTCATCATTAAGTATAACACTACGAAGAATGCTTTAACAATAATCAGTCTAAAGGCATGAGAAATTGATATACATACATATATATGTAATTTAACATTGTACGAAATTTCGTGCTTACCTAACGCAACATCACACACCATCTTTCTGTTAAAAATATAATTTCATCAGTATCAATCGCTACAAAATGTTCATCTTTACAATTAGTTTTCTATCTAATGATATCGAGTTCACAAATTTCATAAGCAGTCCTTTCAAATGTCTATTAATTAGACTTATTAATAAACAATAGATTAAAATTAACATCGGGTGCCTTAAAATAGCTTTGAATATGTAAATCAAAAGATGAATCTCGTGTTACAATTTAAGTAAAGAATATTTTATGTTAATGCCTAATATTGATTTAAAGTTCCCAATAACGAAGTAGGGTCTTATTGAACTTGTTATTTTCAATGAATTTAATCCAAACGAAAACATTTTTCACACTTCATATCGGTGAGGTAGGTGACCTCTAACAACCGATAAAACATGTTGTTTCAAAACATTACCACTAGCTTTTAGGACCATAAAATACAGTTTCCACATAATAACACTGAATCAAATGTATTAAACCTACTCATGAAATTTTCGAACATCGACCTTGACTTAACTACAAACATTGCGATATTGTCGGCATAATTTTTTAATCTAACTTCATTGGAATATAAAAAAGTTAAGTCAGACCATCCAAAAGCGTGATATTTGACGTCGTCCACACTTCACCACTATGTTTAAAGCACTAGAACACATCCCTAGAAAGTCTTTAGAAGCATGCGGTCTGAGAACGTTGCTCCTATTTTAGGTATTATATCGTTTTTAGCGGTTTTTTCCTTCCTATGAAGATTACACTTCTTATCTTTGAGTCCTATTTCGGATTTATTATGAGTAGTCTTTATTTGGGTTGATATTGACAAATCACGTTTTTTCACCCTACAGGATTTACAGTCACAGGAATCGCTGCTCACTTTAGCACTTTTGTCACTGTTATCAATACGCTTACCACTAACTATTTTCTGATCTCGATTGGTGTAAGGTTTTTTATCTTCAACGGGATGAACTTTTGTATCCTTTTCCGGCATGCTGTCAACCGCCAGTTGAGAGTGGTCGAAACACGTTGTTGATTTCTGTTTCAAACCGGAATTATTGAAAATGTTAGTACGTGTAGGCTGTAATATTTTTATAGTTACATGTATGATCTACAACACAATAAACAAGACAAACAAACAGAAGCGAAAATTTTCTGACAAAAGCCATACAGCAAGATTGCTAATATAATTTACATTTTTTTCTTGTTTAAAAAAGTGTTGGGCGCATAAAGCGAAGAACGATAATTATAATTATGGACAGTATTAATTCTGGACAGTAATAATTATGGATAATATTAATTATGGACAATATTAATTCTGGAGAGTATTATTATGGACAATATTAATTCTGGACAGTATTAATTATGGACCGTATTAATTATGGACAGTATTAATTATGGACAGTATTAATTATGGACAGTATAATGAATGAAATGCTTTCTGCCTACCCCGTTAGGGACCTAGCGTGACAATATGTTGTTGTTATAATGAATGAAACTATTTGAATTTCAATTTGGTTGTGTCATACTTACGGTGGGATTGACAGCTTTAGAGTAAACCTGTATTCGGCCTTCGAGTTCCATCTTCAGCCTCCAGTCCCTCAGGTACATATGCGTAGCGGCAGCGCTCGGCCAACCGCGTCGCCACGTGTGCCATCTAAAGAAACAGCGTGTAGTATGGCTATAGTAGCGACTGGCGGGTAGTCGAGTGGTTAGAGACCCTGACTGCAATACCGGAGGTCGTAGGTTCGATTCCCACCCAAGACAAACATTTGAGTGATGAGCACATTTGCTTGTTCTGTGTCTGGGCGTAGTAAAAACATCCATATAAGTACTATATTGTATGTATGTTTATCAGCTGTCCGGTCACCATAACACAGGCATTAAATTTCGTAGTTTGAGATCAGAAAGCCGTGCGTGGAATTGTCCCTAGTTGTTTATAGTTATTTATTTATTCATTTCACGATCAATATAATTTAACTGCCCTAGTAAGATACCCTGACTGCAAAACAATACATGATTACAAAGTAGTTAACGTTCGTAACACCATACTACATTTTTTCTTATAACTTAGTAAGTAAAAAAAATCGAGAAACACTTATGTGTTGTTACTTTTGTAATATTACCTATTGGTTTTAAATTCTTTATTGGTAAAGCAGGTTAATTGCATTAAGTGGTTGGATTAAGTTAAGTTACACTTGCTGTAAAACGAATATTTTTCTTGAGTCTTGGAATAAAATAGGTATTTCAATACACAAGAACTATGCAAACAAAACTAAATTAGATTCAAAATAAATAAAAGCTACGCAATTACAAGGAATTAAGACGATTCCAATAAGCAAACGTCCACTCGAGCAAACTTAAAAGTGCCGTGAAAGATGCAATAAATGAGATCGTATCTTGAAAGGAAAATTTTAATTCTAATAATATTGGTTGGCTTTTAAATGAGCAAGTATATTCTAAGGAACGTGAACCCTTACAAGCAATTTCATTTTCCGTAATAGAAGTAAAGAGAAAATAAGATATTTATAAATTTGTATATGAATATTATCTACGAGTACTTATATCGGCTTCGTTATAATTTCTCAACCATTGTTTAATTTTCTATTCGAATGTTACATTCATAACTCACAATTTAAACTCCGAGGCACAAGGAAAGTGATTGGTGACAGAACCGAAAGGTACCAGACTACAAACTGTGCCGCTATCCAAAACTATTCTTAGTTTTGTACGTCATAAGACAATCCTAATTACGAGTATGGTTCCAACAGCATAATTTATATTTAATTCCAAATTGATAATACTTTTTGGTATTCTAAAGTCAGCAACTTAGCTTACTATGTAAATGTCTTTAGAGTAGATTGAAAGACACTTTAGTTAGGTATTAAGTTTGCCCTTTGTAACCCCTAGTTATAACGTAATACATATATCAATGTATTTTCCAAAAGGTTCACATTTATAAGTCACGGATTAAATAATATTGGCTTAGAAGAAAATATTAAGAGCTTTATAAGAATTTGGCTTTCCATTTTTGCTTCCCGCGTATTGTATTCCTTTACCTGGTTAAAAGTTGCAGTGTCCTCGATTTCTGTCCGAGCGCCCGGTACGCTAGCGCCGCTGACCTGAACGAAATCAGATCCCCCCTCATCGGTCTGTCAATGTTACGATTCCGGAAGCTGAGCCGCGTGGCTTCCAAAAAATATTTCGACGCGGGTCCCGGGAAGCCTGAAACAGTGTCCGGTCACCTTGGATTTCATTTATTACAGTTGACACGCACATACACATACACACATACACATGCACACAGACCACACGCGCACACATACATGCACTTAATTATATATATAGACGCACGCGCAACACTACTTAAGCACAGAAACAACTTAGTGACAGTAAGTGAAATTTAAAAATTAAAATAAACAATAAAATGTAAATCCATAATGGTTGTAAGATTATGTTATAAGAGACTGTACCACATAGAAATTAAGAAAATTTCAAATTGCAAATGAATTTCAATGTTTTTATTTGCACTACTTTTAATCTTTACTATCTTTATCATGTGCTAAAGTTATACGTAGTCCTGTCGCTAAATAATTAGGAAGCCATTTACTCATATCAACCTTTAGTCCTTAACCAGTTTCCATACAGAATGTAATGCTCCCAATTGTTCGGCTCCAATTCTAGAAGCTTCTCCAGTATCTTCTGTTTCTCTGATTCCGTCTTCAGAGACAATAATTCCACGTGAGCTTGTACGAATCTGGGTTGTAGTACAATGCATCTTTCCAACATTTTGACGGCTTGGATTGTTTTCCCACTTTTCCTGTAATAACACGGCCTAATTATTATTGCGAATGATAAAAACGGAACTTACAAATGTATGTCAACGATTTTAATGGCTATTATCTCGTATATGATTGCGACAGTTGTGTATAGGTAAAGTTTAACATTTCGCTGCTTTTCTTGAATACTCGCACAATCCAAAATTCACATTTTACACGGTAGCCATTTGAAAATTAATCTAAATAAAACAATACTTTAAAAAATAACCAATTAGAAAACGACTTTTTTGCGCGACAATATGCCGCTTTTGCCCTTATGAATGTGAGTCTTACTGAGTATGAAATAAGGAATATTTTGCATTTATTTGTGTTATAAACGGGTATTTTCAAAATGTTGAGTTGTGTGAGTATTCATGAAAAGCAGCGATTTCATATAACATGATGGTATCAAACTATCGGTAGTAAAACAAAATCGATGTAGGTACATTGGTGCTGAATATGGTAAACGTTACAGAGAAATAGCAATGAATTCTCACTTGTACAGCTTCCCGAGATTATAATGCGCGTTCACATGGTACTTGTTGTATTTGATCGCTTGTATGAAGTGTTGTTCTGCTTTCTCGGTGCAAGTGACCAGGGTGCCGATGTTGTTGTGGGCGCTCGCGTACGTCGGCCACAATCTGGAAAGAAAGAAAGAAAAGAAAGAAAAAAGAAAGAAACTAAATATTTATTCGTGATCACACAGAGGATACAAGCTATATAAAAATATAAAATCATTGTCAAATGAAAGTTCATTAACTTTGTGGCAATCCTAATTCCTAACGTGACTTTAGCTGGCCGTGCGGTCGAGTTAGACACCCCGACTGCTAAACCGAAGGTCGTGGGTTTGATTCTCACCCAGGAGAAATTTTTGTGCCATGAACACATTTGTTTGTTCTGTGCCTGGATGTAATGAAAATATATATGTAACATATAGTGCGTATGTATGTATATCAGCTATCTGCACATTTATTATTATATCATTAACGTCCTGTATATTTTTTGGCTTTGTAGTATAGCAAATTATCTTTGCAAAATATTAATGTGCAGTTGCTCGCGAGCAATAACACTTTTGTACGAAATTCGCGAAAATTACAATATGACGTCAATATTATTTACAAATCCGTTTGAAACAGCAATGAAAATGGTGAAAGGACGTCGAGAGTGTGGAAATTTTATTCGTAATCGGTTTCAGTGAGTTTTCCAGAACTCATAATAAAATGTCGACTTTAAATCCGTACAAGTTCGCGAGCCGCCGTGACAAACTAAACTCATATCGCGACTAAGCCGCCGCTGCAAGGCACCGTTCCCCACCTCAAAGCCTCTTTGTAATGTTTGATGGCGCTGTCTTGTTGCTCCGTTTCGCGCAGGTAGTTGCCGAAGTTGTAGTGCAATTTAGCGTTCTGCGGCAAAGTGAGCAAGTCCGACCTAAAACAACAGAGCGCGTTTAGCTGGCAATTCACGCCCGATTCCGTATACAATAAAGCGTGTATTGCGAAGTGTAAATCGCTTCATTCTGTCAAGTTAAATGAGGTGCCTCGTTTCGCTATAATGCATTAAACTTTGTAAAATATGATCGTTCACGTTCCTACTGATACATGTTACCCAACTTATACAGTGCGCTAAAGAATTAATTTTTTTTTTTATATTTCGCGTCTACAATATTGCGAAATAATCATAACGATTTATTATTCTGCAAGATACAATTACAAATACAGATGTTAAAGTACAACATAGTGAACTGATGATAAAATTAAAGACACTATGTCAATTATTTACTTAATACCATATTTATTAATTTATTTATCAATGGAAACCACAATGACGAACCATTACGAAATCAACCCTTAAACGTAATACCACATTTAACGCGGTCAATTCGTTTAGGAAGTAAGATACTAGAAGCAAAAGAAATGACTTTTTAAAATTCTTTGCCTTTTAAATCTTTTAACTGGATGTTCGTGTGAAATATGAAGTTGTTGGAACTGACCTCAATAGTGTGCCTCTGTCCTTCCAATCGGCGTTGCGTCTGTGAGTCCTGGCGACCCCGCTGGCCGCGAGGACGGCTAGGCCAACCACGAGGAACACCTTCGACCCTGGCTTGGAGTACCACATGAGCTGGACTCCGTACGCTGTTATTATGACGCTGCCGACGCTAATGAACAAAATCATAACATGAAAGGTCCTAGCTACTAATTGTACATTTTATGAGATGAGAAATTATCAGTCAAAACTTCGGTTTTTTTTCGGCAAAGTCGAAAATACTACACAACGAATATGAAACAAATTAACTACCGATGCCTACAGAGAAAATAGTAATATTAAAAACATACGTATGACGCCGGGAGTCTCTTGTAAGGAAAGATGTACCTTACCTTTCTCATCTTCGAATATAATTATACATGAACATTTAAATTGTTTATACGCCGCGTAACGTATTTTGTTACCTAAAACGGAAAAGTGATAATAACAAAAAAATGCATAGAACAGGCATAACGCTTTTTCCTTACGTGATGATTTCTACTATTCAACTCTTTCCATTAAAATCGGTATCGAACGATTATACAGGACTTCTGATTGTAGTTTCGTGTCGTGTTTCGGTTCGAAGTGTGTGGTTGCCGGTCCACTTGTATACCAGAGGCGACCATCTTAGTCCTCAAGAGTAGCAACGCGTCTGTGACCGACTTCTGATAGGGTAACTACTAACACTTACTAACTGCATCTACTAACACATACATACTAACTGGACTAATGCCACTAACAGTCCCTTTCCTGCAGTCCTGTTACTAAAGAACACTCACCAACTAATTCATATTAACATCTTATACTAACTGGATTCACACTAACAGTCCTTACAGTCCTATAAGGAGTCGGTTACAGATGTCCATGGGCGGCAGCAGCCACTTGTGACTGCTGCCTGCTCGTTTGCTACTCTATTTAAATATATAAAAAAAAAATTAGACAGAAACACAGAACGTTGTCAAAATAACTGCTTCGCGGCCGAAATACGTGTAGCGGAGGTACTTCCCCGGGCGAACCGAGTAGAGGTCCAAAATATCAAAAAGCCATAAATGAAGAAAACCCAACAAAACGTCGGTCTACGATCAATTTGGGGCCATCGGAGAGTTAATTAAGCTATCTCTTATTATAATCGCGGCCGGTGAGTTCCACCCACTTCCTCGACATGCTATTTTTTTAAATTGGGGAAAAATTAAGTCGATGAGCTTCGGGCCGCACTCGACTTGCACGAACTCTTCTTTTAACAATTCATAATGGCGGCTTATTATCTTCTTCGGCGGTCTTCCTTATAATGTAATTATAAACGAGTACCCACACATTCGTCGCACCATTATGTATAATGTTGTTCGACTGCCACGCTGGCCAAGTGCGGATTGGCAGACGTCACACACCTCAGAAAATATTATACATGTTTATAACATCTCTAAGATGTGCAGGAGCCTCACGATGTTTTCCTTTAACCCTATAGCAATAACATTTAAATTTTCGTTATGAAACCCACGTAACAAATCAGAGGTGCGTGCCAGGATCGAACCTAGACCTCCCGAGTGGGAGGCTGAATTTCAAACCGCTACCCTATCACTGCTTCTTATTATGATTTGAAAATATTTCTTGTTAATAAAAAAAAAATATACGAAGAAACGTAATGGCGAAGTTTATAGTAGGTACTTCAGATTCATTTGGTTCTCAGATATACCCGTGTATATATAAACTTATAAATACGCGTACATACGGACGGCGTGTAAAACCGCAATTCTATTCTAGGGTCTGAGGCTTGTCGGTTAGCATAATATTTTCAACGGACGGACCGTCTTGTCTTTAGGCTCATACTTCTGTATTATTGATATTATAGACGATATCTTTTTAGTGCCTTAAAGAAATCAGTTTGTAATGCACGAAATGACAGTAGGTACATTTGTAAATGCGAAACTGTATTGTTCGTGCCTAGTAATATATACCTACTTTCTCTAATTAACACACGAAATTATCTATTGTTATAAGAAACGGAAAAATCCAGCCAGAAGTGTCAGCTTGGAAATGTAATCAAGGTCGAAAATCATAATAATTGATTATGAATAAATTGACTTCGTGCTATTCCTGCAACCTATTTTGTTTATATCATTAAAAACAATGAAAGTATACAAATATTTAAATCGTGAGAAACAATGAAATACCTTTTTTGCTCACATTCAGTCAATAAGAGAATAAGATGGATTACACTAACACGTATCCCGAAGTACTCTCGATGTATTTCTACATATATCCAGTTTTTATTTGGCGCTCGCAACGATTTGCCTATTTCCCCTTTTGCCGAATAAATACACAAAGACGGGACACTTTATTACGAACGCTCACACAATACGCGAGCTCGATATCTGATTTGATAGTAAATACAAAGGTTTTTCTATGGGTTCCGAGTGCGGGCTATAAATAAAGCAAAATGGTCTGCAGTCCTGTTTATCTTCTATTCAACCTGCTTTTGTAAGTTTCTTCGCGCAAAACGTTTAATATTTTTTGTACGAATGAGTATATATTCTAATTAATAGATTTATTATTGTCTTGTATATTGATATGTATAAAGCAATGTCAAAGTCCATCACCGGTGGTCTGGGTTTAACTCCTAGCACCGTTGACTACAAAGTTACGAGCGTTTTACAAATCAAATACCTAACTGAAACCTGAACATGGTAATATGTCACCTTTAACTTAGCTATTAAATAATAATAATATATACTCACAACACAACATAGTATACATTATACACCACGTTTAACATAAGAACAATGACTGGCTTTGATTTTTATTTTAAAGTTCCTGATTTCTGAATCGGAGCATAGTTTTAAAATAACTTCTGTCATAACTTCTGTCCTTGCAAACATAGGCACAAAAAGTTCATCGCATCTGCAGGCATCCGCAGCCAGCCATTTCGATTATATATATTTTTTCTTTTGTCGACGTTTGATTTTTAATCAATACAGCAAACTTCAGAAACTCCGCCAATCAGCTGCACCAAAATCTACTCCGGCGTGTTTTCGGTGCAATCGACAATCTTTTCGAGATCTTTTTTGCGCAATCGACATCTTTTTGCGGCTCTCATTAACCCCACAAAGGCTTCTCCTGCCATCCCGCCGGCGCGCAATCACTGGCTTTTAAAGCGAACATTTCTAAAACTCTTCCTGCATTAATTGGGAACGGTTTAAAATTTAGAAAGATTTCAATTCTGTGTAGAGTTGAAGTGATCATTTTTTTGGACTTTGTTGGTTCCGTCATTTGTTTTTCTAGCCGTCATTAGTTTGCTGGTTGCCCGTTCGGGTTTGGTGCGGGGGGGGGGGGTTTGTTTATCGACCAGTCTGAGTCGGTAATGTCGTGCATGAGCACACGAGCATTCACATAAAGACTTGTATCATTATTCTTTTTACATTTCTGAAGAAATACGTTGTAATTTTCACCTAAACGAGACCAAACATCAAGATAATTTAATGTTATTTTGTAACAATTTCCAAATTTGCTCCAAAATAAGTTTCCTACTGTAGCATCTCATACAATTAAGCAGACCGGAGAACAAACTGTTAAAACCTTATTTCTCATATTCAAGTTATTTCAGACCTTTGCTCCGTATGAGGAGTATTATAGTTAATGAAAAGTCAATAGTATAAAATATTAATAACTTCACATTACCTAGTACTCGTTTATAATCTGTAATGGAGTTATTAAATATACACCTCTCTTTCTAATATCCTTGTCGAGAATAAGAAGGGCGTAGTAGGAAGTATCTTGCTCAATACGATTACATCACTTGAACGCACTTGGACCGGCTTAAGACATTTTAAGCCTCAAGCGGTGAAATCGAGTCGAAATTGTCGAAAATCTTCCAAAGGGTTTCCGAACGTTTACTAAGCGCTGAGTATGAGAAATAATTATTGTATTATGGTTACGTATTTTTGTCTGAAGACCGTTCTCCTCTGGTATTGGGCACGGCTTGCTTCGTATTGGAGGCAATTTGGGTCAATGCCTGAAGCACAGGTGCTTCTAACTTGTTGAATGGCTTCAAATTGGCTCGCTGAGTGCGGACAGTTTAAGGCGTTCTTCGAATCATTCACTAAAGTCAAATTCGATTCGAGTTCGAATCGGTCAAAATGAGCTACAATTATTTCGTAAACATCCGCGAATATAATAATATAATCACCCTCATGAAGCATAGCCCCTCCTTCTCCAGCAATAGCGCTTGCACATGCACAATATCTGTATCTACGTATTACCGACATTTTTATTAGTTATGTTATCCCATCTTGGTTGTAAAGTGCCTTTTTGGTTTCTGCGCGTATTTAAAGCGTATTAAATTCATCCATCCATCCATACATCCATCCATCTAACCATCTTTATATCTTTAAGTGTTTCCATAAGTCTTGTAGCGGGATCTACGCAGTTTACGACAGGATGTCATCAAATATGTCGGGTCAGATTTATTAGGACATTGGAACAATCCGAATAGTATTTCTGTGCACATGTTATATTCAATCCACGTTCGACGCAAGCTGCGCGCTCCTTCCTCTTGAGCTCCTGCTACGTGCCAAATGAAACCCCAACTAAGCCAATAATAATAAGTACCATTCAATATCATGTGCAATTCACGAAAATTGAAATGCTGAATGGAGGATTCGATCGAGACACACCGTCTACTTGATAATATTTTGAAACAAACACACACACGCCGCTGTTTCGGGAAGTCCCGGTTCCACTGTCCTCCGCGCACAAGCCAGTAACTGACCTATCTTATTCACGACAGCTTAATGTTCGTCTCCCTCGGCACCTGCATTCATCAGCATTGAATTGTTTATCCGTTTTTTCATTTTTTTTCAAGTCTGCAAGAATAGACATTTGGCAGTCTGTGCTTCTGTCTACTCCATTATGCACCTGGCGTGATTATATAATAATTGTGTTCCTGTAATTATTACGGAAAGAAAATCGACACTTGCTGGTTTATTCCAATGTTTAAGAAGTCCTTAGGTAGGAAGATGACACAGAAAATAAGGATTCATGGAAGTAACAGTGCAAGTTGAAAAGCGTGTTGTGGTTAGAACCCATTTACGGGTTGTGGTTTACTTCCTTGTCTTTAGAGAACAATTGTTAGTTGCGCAAACTTGAAATAAGGAGTTGAAGGAATTAGGGTTGGAAGGGGACCTTTTAGGTTATAAACAAAAGGCCGAAACCCTGTCTAATAAGAAAACAACTTTTCTTTGGCCTTAACATAGTTGCTTATAAATAGGCAGAATTTGTGATTAATAACTTCACATTGTAACTTTGTAAATTGTATAGCTGGGAAAAAGGAATTAAGGTAAGATCTCGTATGACAATAGCTAGATAAATAGACAGAACAAATCATTCTCATTTATTTCGCCCAGAAGATATTTAGAAACAGACACAAAAACAGAACAATGACAAAATGAAAATGAAAATAAAATACCTAATTTGAAATAAAAGTGATGGGCAGGCTATACATATATGTATAGACTCCCGTCGAGGAAAAGGTGGCGTGGTGGAAGTAGATAAGAGTGGCGTAAATCGGAAGCAGGTGTAATGCAATAGACTTCGCCCGGCATTGGAAGAGAACGCCAGAGAAAAGGGAAGTAGCAAAACAGGCTGGCGATTCCGTTGCGAGCTCAATAAATGCAGCAGCCCGTGCAGCCGCCACTCAATTTCCCGTAAAAGGGAGGCTCTAAAATTCAATTCTCAATCGTTTTCCCGCGCGGGCCCTGATTGGGTTACTCCGCGTCTATTGCTTTAACTTGACAAATCACATCTTATTGCTTTTAACGTTACTTTTGCTACTTTTTGAGATAGCATCCGACGTAATCGTATTTACGACCTTTGAAAAATCTATCTTAGAAAGTGACAATCAATTTAAGCCCTTTACTCCACTGGCTTCTGACTCTGTGCCTATCTACAAATTTATATACGTAAATTTCATTTATCTGTCTACTGTATAAAGTGTAATTTGTCATGCGTTTGGATTCACGTAATTGTTCATTATGAATATTTTAATACGATTATGTTGAATACGTTGTTGAAATTAACGTATTGTACTGATTCGATAATTTGACATTTGTGATTGTGTTTATATGTAATAAGACGTATTGAGATGACAATAAACACACAAAATACATCAATAAAATGAAACATCGGTGCTGCAAGAAAGGACAAGATCTTAACGAAACGAACACTTCTCGAGTTTGAGTTGTCCATAAAACGCTTGAAGTCTATCAATCCATATTTGGCTCTCGCGGCCAACTCGTGTACAGCCTTATTACACATCTGTATTTAGTAGTAGAACGATTCAAGGTGCCGATGATGTAATTGTTACTGATACTGATTTCTTGTTACTGATTACTGCTCCGAGAACATCTATCATTATAATTAACTAATAGCTATACTTTAGCACAACAGTGCAATTTGTTAATTAAACAGTTAAGGCAGAATTGGGTTATTGAATTAATGGGTAATTAATTGTACATTGATGTAATTATTTCGTTTACAGTAAATAGAGCGATATTACTGTGAATTTAGGTTCCCAACTAGTTGATAGCTTGATCACTACATAGTTTAAGACAAAGTCGCTTTCTCTGTCCCTATATCCCTATGTCCCTACGTATGCTTAAATCCTTAAAACTACGCAACGGATTTCGATGCGGTTTTTTTAATGGATAGAGCGAGTGAAGAGGAAGGTTTATATGTAAAATAAGATTCATTAAATAGTGGAGAAATACTGTTTTATACCCGTGCGATGCCGCGGCGGGCCGCTAGTTACCAATAAAACAATAGACTTAGGATTAGGACAAATATATGAGAAATAAAAAATAATGTTAATAATTTGGTATCATTTTATTGAAACTTAAACTTAACTAGGTTATTTATAACCTTACGTAGGTACGTTTTAAGATCTTTTTCGCAATTGTTTATAAATATTGTTTCGTAAGACAATAATTACCGCTTTATTTAAGACTATTAATATTAATTAATACAATACAGCAATAGTTATTGCGGATTACAATATCAATTTTATGTGGATACATACAAAAGTAGGTACGCAGTAAGTATCATGGCTGTCCGTTGGTCCAGAAGTTGACTTTGACTGACTTGACTTTGCACCCCGGACAACTCGTATTAAGCACGATACTTAGTTTGGGTGTTATAGGGTATTCAGTAAGTCGTATGGTAGTAATTATTTGGCAATCACATATTTCGTCTTGCATAGTTAATGGCCAGTCAAGAAGACGTGGCTAACGGTGTGAGTTCCGGGGCCTTCTCCCGCGGCGTCAGCGCCGGCGGCACCAGCAGCGGAGACCGGCTCCCACCAGCTCTCAGGAGACCCCGCTTTGCCACTAACGTGAGGAGCAGAGTTGCCGACACTGCGAAGGATAGCAGCTGCAACAGCAATAGAGAGAGTTGGTTAGACGATAATGTTCTACTTAAAATAGTACTCTACATTTTCTAAATTTACATTTTGTCTGTAATCTATGTACCTATACCTATGTATATGCACTTATTTTTAAATTTCGTACTTCAAAAATACGGAAAATCCATACATATTGACATGCTATGTATATCCGAGAATTTCTCAAATCAGACTATCAGTTTGGCGTGAGATTGGCGCGTCCAAACAAACAACATCTTTATACATACATCGGTGTAGATTTATATAATCTACGCATTGGCTGTTAATTCATAGAACAATGGAAATAGATTCATAGAACTCGTTAAGGAAACAAGACAATAAACATTCCATACAGTGACCACATACAGCATTATCTGTATTTTAATCGCAACTCAAACGTGATGTAAATGGCAATTAAGATGTAAATCTATACATATATTTATCCCGACGGATAAAATAATTGAATCGGGGACTGAAACTATGCTTCTAAAGGCATTTTAAAAACCTTCACATCAAGTTGACTTAAAGAATAGTGGAACGATTCCACTTTTATTTATGCCTTTTTTTGCTAATCACTTCAGATTCTGATTTAAAATTTGTCACAACACATTAACCTGTATTGAATTAAAGGAATTGTTGTCGTTAGATAGATAAGTTAGATAAAATATGTAGTCAAAATCATTATTAAAAGCATGTAATAAGAAGTCAAGAAGAATTTTCATAGATCAGATTTCGCCAATGCGAAACGGCGATGTAAAATAGCACTAATAATAATGTAGAAAACTCATAACCGCTCCCTAGCACCTATTCAATGATTTGTGTCATTGTATCAAAAACTCATTAAATAGAGAACCTATTTATCTTCGCTACGTAATATCAAACTCATTTAGAATTCTGATTACAAGTTATAATAAATTTGATTGCAAAAATGTGATATTCCGGCAAAGCTGTTGGTAATAAACATATATGTATTACATTAAATTTTATGTGCAGTCTAAAAAAGTGGTAAATTTTGTAACACTTCGTTTAAACTAAAAATAAGTCGGTGAGTTATCTAGTACAACAGGTCGGTACTTAGTTCTGTGTCAACAATAAAAATGTATACAGTTCTCTATATGACACAGTAACCCCTTTAATTTACATTGTGAATAGGTAGGTACACCATTTTCTATAATACATGAAGGTAATTTGCATTAATCATCACTTACCGCCGAAACACCAAATGTGGCAACCACTTCGTAAGATAAAAACATTTCACCTTTTATTCGAACACAAAAAACGTAAACATTTGAAATCACACGCGTTAGTGCAGCGCAGGCTCAAACGACATGTGACATTCCTTACAGAAAAGGAAAGAATAAAACGCAACTCAGTTAACGGACACAAAATGAAACGGTGTTCGAAATCAGGTTTAGTTAGAACACGTCGGCTTTATAATGTTACACGGCTCACTCGAAGTGTGTTAGCTGGAATACGGTGACCTCATATCAGTGCGCTTGGAGTGACAGCGCCAGGTGTGCGGCCCGTAACGACTTAAAGTAAGACGTATTACTTTACGTTAAAGTAGCATTTGCTATGATATGTAATTGCACGATTTGGCAACGTCGCATCGATGCGTCATTTGATTTTGCAGCGCACGCGTTCACCTGCGGTATTGCTATTGGTAGCACAACTCAATTTGTCTCGGACGTAATAGGTTCTAATTGCTAACGTAGTTATCTTACTTATTAAATTCACACTTCGAACCACAATTGTAATCAATCTGCTTTGTAATTATTTTGTATTTGTCCATTACCTTTTAGGATATTAGCTATTTTTTTCAGCAATATTTGTTATACAGAAGATGTCATGTCGTATGAATGTTTCATTGATGTATCTTCGGTGTCAAAAATCATTAAATGAAACAGCAATAGCAACAACATTCGTTATAATTTATTTAATTTCATCGAGCTCTGTAGTATAGAGCAGAGGTGCGAGCTGACGCCGCGATCCCTTGCCACGTCTCCACATTGATCTGCTCGATGTACTCCGGCGGCACCAGGAAGTCATGCCCGTAGCCGGGCAGCTCCAGGGTGTACGAGAATGGTACCCCGACCATCTGCGAGTAGCAACAAAATAAACTTTACCAAACCGATTATTTGTAACCCAAAATTTCAATCTGTACAAATACTTCTTTTATCCACTGATTATCATTACTCAGGCTCTGCCAATTGTGGGACCAGAGGGTCGGGTGTGAAATTGTCCCAGAATATTATTATTACGTATACCTGTCCATAATCCTGAGCAGTCCCGGACGTAGGATACAGCACCAAGCCGCTGTTCCCGATCAGATAGAAGCCTGCCAGAGACAGTTTGATTGTATCAATAGCTGCTCCCATCACGGCCGCGACGTGATGGAGGTGGACGGCGTTGTCCGGCAGGCTGTTGTCACCGTAACCGAACAGTACGTAGTTGCCGTGGCTGTGGATGTTCAGATACAGCTGTATCCTCCCCTGGTATTCGTGGAGGATGTCTCTGACGTATCTCGCCTCGGGCTCGGAGAACGGCTCGTGGCCGGGATACGTGTTGCTGCAAGGGTTGGAGGAAACCCCGAGGGTGTTGAAGGAGACGTTGAAGTTTCGGTTTGCGTCAACCCCGTAACACGTTGCGCTGACTTCGGGGTAGTACGAACGGGTTCGTCGCCAGAGACGCTCCTGGGAAATGTTACGAAATTATCAGTTACGCAGTCTGTCTTCTTTGAATTTTTTACTGTTTGGGTAAAATCGATTATACTATCGTTCTGAGAAATATATTTTTTTTACATATTTATAAAACTACGCATATATGTACATGTAGTAGCATCGGAGAAATAGTTCAAAGTTTAGAAAATCAAAGTTACAGGCTGGTAAACTCGCTAACTTGTTTAAGAGAAAGTTTTTAGGTGGATTTAATATGTTCTTAATTTCACACATTAGCCTCTCTACATTAGCCACAAATCCTGTTGGCTAAGTGCATGTTGGCAAACATCGCACGCCCGAGACAATGATACAGAGATCTTTAAAATCTGGCTGTTTCTTTGCGACTTGTTACTTTACAGCCACAGCGAGGGATGTTCAACTTTAAAAGCGAAGCTTCTTCAAGTCAAATATACGAGTATTTGCCAGAGATTTTAACCGCAAAATTTGGGGCTAAATTCTGAAGAGTTTCCGTCATAAACGGATCTACAGTGCGTGTGTTAGGAGCATTAGTACTCGTACTTCAGCGAGCTCTTACGACGTATCGTTAAAACCCTAATGGTATAGGTAAAGTTACTCGCGTCTGGAGAAAATGTTGAGCACGCGGCCTGAAGATAATAACTACATACATTTTAACCCATTAGTAACGTGAATACGCCTTTACATTTTATTTAATATTATCGTGAACGATTGTTAAAAGTTTCAGTTTGAATTATTATGGATTGTATTCTATTGGATTTATGAATTTTGTGTTTTGACTCTTATTTTTCTACGATGACGTCAGATACGCCATTAAGAGTGTTAGCGTGATTCTACTAGAGTGATAATTCAAAATGTTTGCTTCGATCTGGTTACCGGCCTAATAAGTAGTATGGCTTACTAACATCAGTATGAGAGTACTCGTAACCGTCGGGGTTGACGATCGGCATCACGATCCAGTCGATGTTCTGCAGTAGATCCCTATCCTCATCTCGCAGGTCTTCGATCAAGCGATGAACAGTGTACAGCGTCACTGGCGTTGTAACCCATTCCCTGGCGTGCATGGATGCGTCCATGAAGTAGATTGGTTTACTTGTGTCTGCGAAATTTGTGGTTGATATCTGAAATTACAATGGTACATCACAATCGAGCTGATGGTAAAAAAGAGGATATAAGAAGACAACTTTGAGTATAATTATAACTTGAAAAATATTCACCTAGTAATTTTGATAGAACCAAATAGCAAACGGATTATTGCGAACAGGGTTTTAATAAAGCGATTCCTCAAACTTCAAAAGGTGCGTACTAAAGAACTAGCTAGCAGTGGCACAATTACGCGAAAGATTTTGTGAAAGCTCTCATTTCTCATAATAAGGACAGGAGCACAATGATATGGATGATAAAGGCCACGTCTAAGTCGACGGTAAAGATCCAGAAGGTTATATAGAAATAACAACCTGTATAGCTAAAATAGGTACGTTATCTGTGTAAGTGTACACAAAGCACTTAATAACTCGTTATAAAAATAAGTTTTTCTATATTCTTATATTACATTGTAAATGATGTTGGTACAATTTTTTTTGTATTTTAATTTATAGACTATGTGTCATAATGGTTAGCTCTTCAATTGTGGAATATGAACCCCTTTTTGTATAAAGTGCAATGCCAACAACAAGGTCTTCCACAACTCGACGAGTATCTCTACTTGGGTTCAGCGCCAAACCGATAATTTAATGATTATTTACGATAAACGTAATAAAAGTTAGTAAGTCATTTGTCAATTTACGTTATGGGTTAGGAAAATCTTTGGTTTGAACAAATCTCGAACTAACATTTAGTCATTCAGTATTTATTCGTTCGATACGCGTGGCTTTGTGATTTGGGCTTTCAATAAAATATATTGTAATTGTAATCTAGATCTATCTCGTCTACGTCTACATAACGCTACCTTTGATGATGGGTAATTCTAAAGCATTCAATAGAACTTCACAATGAGGCAAAATTTCAGGAGTTTTTCAGGGCAGTGTACGTTAAACAGTCGATTCTCTAACTTTAAGTGTTGTCGGTGGCCTTGCGAAACTTTGAGCAGCGCTAGTCATTAACGGACAACCAGAAAAGTCAAGTTTCAACATAAATCTTTAATTAGTCGTGTTCTGGCTTCTTCATTTAACTTCGACTTCAATATCATCAATTAATCCTACATTTGTTTTCATTAGTCCTTTATTAAAAGCTTATGAGTAAAATCATAATTAATGATTTCAATTATCTGTGGGCTGTCTCGTGGATATTTTCCATTGGCCATTAATTCCGTCCTTTCTTAAATCTATCGCTGGCGATCAATAAAGACTAAATGTATAATAATAAAACCATTATCATCCGTAATCATTTTAACTATAGTTCTCTCTATTGCACTCCATACAGCAACCTTGGACAATACAAGTAACTACAAGACCATACAACTTAACGGTATTACCTCTAGTAATTTATTTCAGATAACCTGCACCTTAGGAGTTAGATAAAGCTTAAGGGAGGTGCATATTAATTTTGATACAGAAGTGTGTTTATAATAATAGAGTAAATTGAGAGAGAATGTATGGACAAAACCAATTACAATATAAAATGAGTATCTAATCTAGAATACGTTTTCCTTACACCAAGAGTAAATACAAACCTTTAAGTATTTAACAGGACGCCCTTCAAAACTGGGTCCTGCATTGACAATAGTGACTAGGTTGGGATACTGGGCTGCTATTCTTTCCATGTAAGCGTCCACCTAAAGGGAGGATGGAACAAAATAAGTACATTTGATAGAAATCGGTATTTCTACATAGCCAAATGTTATATTATTTTTAGGCAACAACCCTCCAGAAGGCGATACTTTTAAACGGTATGAACGTGTTGTCGGTATATGAAATATATCGAATGACACCAAATTTAAGCGATTGGGCAACATTATGTATCAGTAATTACCGAATAACAAAAATGAAATAGGAAGAAGATCGACAATGGTTGAAAAATTTTAAACATTGTATCTACCTCCGCGTATCGAGGATAGTCTTCGAATGGTACCGTTCTATTACTTCTCCGTTGTTTCCAGTTTGCTGTCGCTGCGTCATGCTGTTCCAAATTTCTGGAACGAAAAGATTTGAAAATAGTACTCAGTGAATAACTATGGAGATTTTATCGGATTGCTACGTGACGATGTACATATATAATTGGGTCATGAAGAATTACTAAATAAAGATGAAGTGATTGAAAATTTATGCTCCTGTAATTGAAGAAAACAACATATAAAACGCTATTTGTAATAAACCGCACATTGCTTAGTATTTTTTTACCGTTAATATAATGAATAAAAACAGGGAAGGAAATAGAAAAATAAGTAATTAATAAATATTATTCAACGATAAAACAGAAGTTCTATTTTTACTTAGCCACGTCAGCTTGTTGTAAGTAATGAATGAGGCCAACAGAGTCCAGCTGATCAAGAAACCGCGCACTGTTCTCTGGAGATACCATAACCTGAGCATCTCTCAGCTCAGGAGTTCCATACAGCCAGATGTCCAAATTTAATTCACTCTCTAAAGCCTGCAGAAACTGTCGATCTGATGCATCGCGGATTCTTATTCCGTGAACCGAATACCTGCATAAATGTTAAAGATAAATTACATAGAATCAAATGTAAAACTTTGTTCTTGGGTCGGTAATATCTTGTCCAGCTAAAATGTGGTCAGTAGCAAAGGGTTAAAAAGAAATAACTTACCCGGAGTAAAGATCATGTTTTCCGGCTAAAACTAATTTGATCACAACGGTAATTCCTATAAACACTGTGTGAACGCCCATCCTTACTGAGTTCTCGGTATCTACAAATGATGTTTGATCTGCAACGCTAACGTTATCTAGATTCATTTACTACCCGGCTATTACCATAAACTTTATCGATGATTACACAATAAAATATATTTTTAATAATATTAAGTACCTAGCGTTATATATATTCTTTGTTATTTTATAAATAGTCCGTCACTGGAACAGGGCGATTGAGTATGCTTTGAATTCAACAGTCATGAGAAGAGGAACATGGGAGAGAAAGAATAAAATTCCTCAAAATTAACCCTTCTATTTGAAGAAAAATAAAGTTTATTATAATAACATTTAATTATTAATTGAGTACTGAATGCATGATCTGTTGTGAACGCATCTAATTCCGCCTTCTGGCTCTGTAGTGAATTACTGAGATGCGGGCAGAAGCCACAATTCCCTGCCACGTCTCCTTGTTGATGTGCTCGATGAAGCGCGGCGGGACGCTGAACGCGTATCCGTACCCTGGAAGCTCCAGCGTGTAGGAGAACGGAACACCAACAGCCTGGAATATAAATAAACTTGCCTTAATTTTTCTCACATCTCACACTATATCTCTCTGTATCATTTATTTTCTTATCTTTTGAACGGTTCTTAGAATTGGTCGAATAACTTTCATGTGTTTTATAAATTTTTTCTAATTTTTAATGTACAATTTTCCTTCAGAAATAGTTATTGAAATTTGATTATGTACTTTATTCGTAATGTAATCCGTTGTCGGAGTACCTACATATGAATGTAATGGAATAGAAAATGGCCTACATGCCAATATAGGTCAAGTTATCAGAACAGCTTGTCGTCTTATATTTCGATCTAATACCAATTATTTTATGGTCGCGTAAACAGATTTACCTTAAAAACTCTAGAAAATATACAATAAATTCATTAAAATTTTTCGCTCCTGCGAGCATTCGTCTTAAAGCGAATGTCATTTCATTACTTCATATGATTGAACATCCGAATCAAACATTTATTTTAGGCTTAAAAACTGTCTGTACAATTTATCTTATCTTGGTATGAAAGTGTGTTATCATTACCAACTATTTTTTATCCTACTAATCTTGCATCGATTAAGTGTGGCGATATGATACTTGTATGTACTCCAATCGATTATCAGATATCGTTCTTTTTCAGTGTAATAATTTACTAGTATGTGTATAGATGATATGGGATTTCACCTGTCCATAGTCTTGCGCACTCCCTGAAGAGACATAGAGAACTAGGGCACTGTTTCCAACTAGGTAAAACCCAGCTTCAGGAAGCTTATGAACGTCCATTGCTGCGCCCATCGCAGCTCCAACATGATGGATTTGGGCAGCGTTTGGCGGTAGGCTTCTATCGCCAAAACCAAATAGCACATAGTTTCCGTGACTGTGAACGTCTAAGAACAATTGTATTCTATCACGATATTGGTGAAGAACGTCTCGAACGTAGCCCGTCTCCGGCTCAGAGAACGGTTCGGGTCCTGGATATACATCAGAACAGGGGTTGGAAGAAACGCCAATCGTATTCCAGGAGACGTTAAAGTTTCTATTGCCGTCCACGCCGTAGCAGGTGGTATTGAGTTCCGGATAGAAGGAGCGTGTTCGACGCCATAGCCGGAACTACGATAAATATAAGTTAAATTAATTTTATGGAACAATCACGATGACTTCGGATCAGAAAGAATAATAGAGGAATATATTTTGAAGAGCCCTTACATCAGTATGCGAATACTCGTATCCATCGGGGTTGACTAGTGGCATAATGATCCAATCAAGATCATCCAGGAGGTCTCTGTCAGATTCGTTTAATTCCTCAACAAGTCTGTGAATGGCGTACAAAGCCACTGGAGTCGTCACCCACTCCCGCGCATGGATCATGGCATCAATAAAATAAATCGGCTTGCTGTCATTTGTGAAGTTTGTGGTAGAAATCTGATAGAAAATAAATGTGATACATCAGTTTGGTTGACAACCTAAGTAAATTTTTGCATCTGGTGTAAGCTTATAGAATTAATTAATTAGTTAATTAGTATTAGAAAATTACTTTGCAATGATTATAATCCTTAAAATAATTTTCAAATAATAGGTGACAGATACCTTTAGGTATTTGACGGAACGACCTTGAAAACTGTCTCCGGCGTTGACCAGAGTAACTAGTTGAGGATATTGTTCAGCGATTCTTTCTAAATATGTATTCACCTGTAAATCGTAAACGACTATCGTTACTGCAGTATACTGTATTATATAAGAGCAATAACAATTTGCACCAATATTCTTACAAACCTCGGCATAACGAGGATAGTCTTCGAAAGGAACTAAGTTGCTTCTGGATTGTCTCCACCTACTTATTTCTTCTTCCTCCTCTTCTAAGTTCCTGAATAGTTTTATCACGACAATGTTATATTATCAAAAATTAAATAAACAACAACAATTATTGAGTTTTTAACTTCTCTTTGGGTTTCCGACAAGTGCAATGGAGAATCTTTTGACCATTCCCCATGAAAATGAAACATTCATGTACCCACAATGTTTTTGACCGGAAGTTCTTGCTAACTGTGCCCTTCTTTCCGCTAGACCATTTTAATAGAATTTGGAATTTATCTTACTTGACAACATCGGCAATGTGCAAGTAATGTGTCACGCCATTTGCATCCAAGCGGTCCAGGAATGTGACTCTGGTGTCTTCGGTCACCATGACGAAAGCGTCTCGCTTGCCCGGAAATCCATACTGCCAAATGTCAACTTCCAAGTCTAGTTGTAACTCAGAAAGAAGTTTCAAATCATCGCGGTCGCTTAGTTGCACTCCATGAACAGAACACCTATTAGCATAGAACGATAATTAGTTATGTTTCATCGTTTCATGGCAACTATATTTAAAAATATTATTATAGTACCATCTGCCTAGATCCTTAATTGGGTAGACAGAGCACTTAATGCCGAAATGTCTATCCCTCCCACCCTTGACGTACTTCTTCTACGTTCGTTACTATTTTCATACACACCCCACCACAATTCAGTATTTTCATAATATTGTTAATGCTGTTATCCATTGTATTAAGTAGCACCTACAAAGATACTTTTAAGGGATTCTCAAATGATCTGAGTCATGTTGAATATTATTGATGTAATTGAAAGGGTAATCAAGTTGATGACTCCTTTTAAAGTAATGTTTTTGTGAATGTAATTAATTATTAAAATTTAATATTAAATATACAGACCCTGAATACACATCATGTCTTCCGGCTACTGCTATGCCAACTACAGCAGCTAATATCAGAACTCTATTCACAGCCATGTTCGGCTTAATTTGAAATTATTTTGCTTTCAATTCACCACTTTTATCAACAGACAGATTAACAATTAAGTACATTCTTTATCGAGACAATCATTTAATGATTTAGTGTACTGGATTTTAATCAATATACATAAGGTACTAATTGTTTACCGCGACTTTATTTGCAATTCCAATAATAGTAACTCCTCTATAATGTAATTTATTAATTTGAGATTAATCTTTATACTTCAAATCTCAGCAGCCTTATTTATTTAATTCCGGTAGGTGTAATTTTGTAAGTAACATCAAGTCTTTTCTTTCTCAGTCTGAGACTACTCATATTTAGAATTGGAAATATTGTAACGAAATTCCTTAAGTATTTAATGATTGCTGTTGAAATGTTTAAAACCACGAGACATTATGGTCATATTGTAGATATACTTTACGTGGAACGGCCTATTCGTGCCTATACCTATATATATTACTTATTTTATCACAGTACGCCAAGTCACATTTCATCAGCGTGGTAGATGAATTGCTAAAGTAAATGTACGAATTCGTGTAAAACGTATATTTCTATCAGTCAAAATACAAATTTATCTTTCAATTAAGGTACGACGTAATGTAACAAAAAAATGTTTCTAAATTTATAAATATCATCGGTGAACTTCTGAATTTTATATTAAGTGGATGATTAGAACAAGAAAGGCTTTTTGAAAGATTTATAATAAATCCTATCGCGAAGACCCGTTCAATGTAAAGTGCACGTAACGTAATGATTGAATCGCTCAACCATTGTGATTGCTCAATCATTTCGTCGTCTCGCTCTGTAGTGATGGAGGGCGATGCGCGCGGACGCCGCGATGCCTTCCCAAGTTTCCCTGTTGATCTGCTCTATGTAGTCCGGGGGGACTCTGAAGTCGAAGCCGTAATCAGGCAGTTCCAGGCAATAGGAGAACGGTACGCCGACGTACTGGAAATTAAACGCCTTTGACTAAATTATGCCACATTATAACTATATTCTAATTGAGCACAGCGGTCAAGTTAAAAAAACACTGTGAGTAAATGATACAAAGATTTGGAAATGATATACCCCAACCAGGCTTCATATTTTAGTATTATAGTGGACCAAAACTTCCTCTGCCTACGTGAGACTTACCTACTATACCTCTATACCTAAAATATACATACCTGTGCATAGTCATCAGCACATCCCGACGTTGGATACAGGACAAGTCCACTGTTTCCCACTAAGTAGAGTCCGTCTTCAAGAAGCTTATGAGTATCTATAGCCGCTCCCATTACTGAACCTACATGGTGGATTTGCGCTGCATTCGGGGGCAGCGTACCGTCGCCATACGTGAAGAGGACATAGTTGCCGTAGCTGTGAATATCGAGGTACACCTGAATGCGGTCAACGTATTCGTGGAGAATGTCACGGACGTATCTGATCTCCACTTCGGAGAAAGGCTCCGGTCCCGGGAACACATCAGAGCAGGGGTTGGTGGAGACCCCGATGGTGCCCCAGGAATGGTTGAAGTTGCGGTTCCCATCGACGCCATAGCATTCCGTGCTTACTGCCGGGTTGAAAGAGCGAGTGCGCCGCCACATGCGGACCTGGAAGAATCTCATATTAGACTAATACACATAGAGCAATTTTAGCACACGTTGAAATTCTGACTGATTATTTTGTCGACGACCCTTTCATTGTCGTCATACTGTTGTTGCTAATTAAAGATTATCGGAACACTATTGCCGGTGTTTCACTATCATGGAAATACACCTTCTACTTTCCAAAATACTTACATCAGTATGGGAATATTCGTAGCCGTCAGGATTGACCAGGGGCATTATTATCCAGTCAGTAATCTGAAGCAAGTCTGTGTCAGAATCTCGGAGATTTTCAACTAGTCTATGTATGGCGTACAGAGCTACTGGCGGCGTGACCCACTCGCGGGCGTGGATCGCAGCATCGATGAAATAGACTGGTTTGCTGCTATCCGTAAAGTTGGTTGTAGAAATCTATAGAAAATCCAGATTATTTTATTACATCGAGCAACATGCAACTTTACAAAATTGTATGTATGCAACTAGTCCGCTTGGAATAGTAAATTTGGGTGGCATTTGAATAATTTATGATACTTTTATTGCAAATAATACAGATAAAAAACTGTTAATGAACAAATGAAAAACTTTTATTTGATCTGATATCTATAAAAGAAAAAAATCTACATAATTGTTATATTGTATAGGTATATGTTTATCAGCTGTCCGATTACCATAAAACAGGCTGATTACCATAATTTGGAATTAGATAGCCGAGTGAGGAATTGTTCCCAGTTAAGAAAAGAAAAAATATGCCTTTTACTATTAATAGAAAAAGTTTGATTGCACAGAAGTTTTCAGCAGAATAGGTTCTTATTTACCTTTAAATATTTGACCGCGCGTCCTTGAAAACTTGGCCCACTGTTGACTAACGTGACTAAGTTCGGGTATTCTCGAGCGATTCTCTCCAAGTAAGCATCGATCTAAAAGCAACAATGAAAATGAATGTACATATTGGTCGTTTCAGCGATAGCCGACTGAATTAAAGTATCGGATACCTCTTTACTGTTTTAATGCAACATGACACTCAACAAACAGCGTTGTGATGATAAGTGTTCATCGTCACTAAACGCCTACTAATTCATAGAACTTCTCGGAAAGTATGCAACTTATTGTAAACTCGTAAGTCTATAACCATGTACAGTAGATATATTAAAGGACCAATTGACACGTTCTCTCATCAAATTTGTAACATGTTTTTTCAATATTTATCAAATTTAATGATGTCAGACCTCAGCATAACGCGGATAATCTTCAAATGGAACCAAGTTGGTTCTTTTTTGTCTCCAGCGAGTTATCTCTTCGTCATGGTCGTCGAGGGCCCTGAAATGTAAAGATTTATAACTTTAGATTAAAATTTATGAAATAACCAGAAAAGAAATAATTTTCACTCTCGTCGAAGTTCTGTTTTATTTTAATACACTAATATTAAAAGAAAATACGTTAAAAGACAAATATATTCCAAGTAAAGCGTCTTGTGGCGCCATCAGAATTAATTTCAATTAAGAGGTTTCATTATATAGGTTTCGGCTGAATACGATATTAATGGCGTCTAGAGCGCATTGATTGTGTCAAAATATTTTCTTTAGAAAAAGTTTTAAATATTGTAAACTCTACTTACTTGACCACATCAGCTAGGTACAAGTAATGTCTTGCGCCAAACTCATCGAGATGGTCTAGAAACTTCAGCCTATTGTCGGGCGACACCATGACGATGGCATCCCTTTGACCCACTGCGCCGTACCGCCACACGTCCAAATCCAAATCCACCTCCAGCCTCTGGAGGAGATGAGAGTGGGAACGGTCGCCGAGTTCCACGCCGTGCACCGTGAACCTGTTCAATAAATCCTTAACCTCCATGTCGACTCATATATTCATCTAACTCTTGGTAAACTTTTTTTTATTTCACGAAATGTTTAATAAGCATAAGAAATAATAATATTTATCTTAAGGATCCATTACTGGGGACTTGATAAAATATTAAATATTAAAAAGCGAAGTTTGTTTATTCATTACTGCAGTCACTGATTTTAATAATGTTATGTAAATTACAGGACAAAATAAAAACTCAATAGAATTCATACCCGGAATAAATATTGTTTTTCGTGGCTGCCACAAAATTAATCAGAATTACTATAGCTATCAGCAATCCTTTTACGTTCATCTTGACACACGGATGGCCAGTTGTGTAATGTTAGGGCATTATCGAAGTACATTCAATAAAATTGTATTGCTGTACAGATAACGCTCATTGCCAAATCTACTGTATGTGTTGATAGCGTACTTGTAATGTACGGCGCTGTATGAAGTAGTTTTGATGCTGAATCGCTGACAACATGAAATAGACCTAACATTATCGCTTTTACGTTTCCAAAACAATACGAGTTGATTGGAAGCTGATATCTAAATACATGTTCAATAAAGTATATTTGGGATTACAATAAGGTATAATAATATAATAAATGTTATTCGCGTTGTAAAGATACAAACGATGTATGTCTTGAAAATAAATGGCTACGCACTAAAGTGCGGAATTGTACTCAATATTTTTGCCTGATTCAAGTTGTCCAGATTATTGTGTTAAATTATAATTAACCCGATATTTCCGAAGTAAACCGGTCACAAAATGTATCCCAGCCTAGATCAGAGATATCCTACGGTTCACAGCACTTCCTAAGTTGTTTTGATCTCTAACTCCAAGGCAGAAAGGCGATGGCCGTAGAAAAAAATAGAACTTAAAAGTTCACACGGAATTTGCTCAAAGACTTTGTGCACAGTTCCGAGAAATCCTTTGAGTGATTCGGCGAAACTTGAACGCTTTTAGCGCTTTTTAAGTTAAGTGGAAAACTCGGAGTGTTGCCGTGTATTTCATTAATGTGTAACGAAATGATAATGTAACTTTAAATTGCAAAAACACTTCGAGTTAATTGTTGATTATATCCTGAGGACAGTGAGTAATTTATGTTGTTAAGACGTGATCGTTCCCACAAGGAGTATCATCAGTTTGGTTAGATCTTACGATGGTAGATATAGTGATGAAATGTCTTATAAAATTATTTGATGTGCCTCTAGAGACTGATAAAAATAACGTAGCAGGCACTGATTGTAACCTCACAGACTAGTGACCCAGCAGGGAACCGATTGTAAAGTAAATTTGACGCAAGCTGGATATTATCGGAACTAATGAAAAACGGACAAGTAAGATGGTTGGAAATGGGTCTGTTCTGCAATTGGTAGAGGCCTGGAGCATACTGAACCATGCTGGTCCAATGAGGATTGATGGAGAACGAGTGGCTGATCCGTCTGCTTGATGTTTTTAAGCCGCATTTAATTTCATAAATCATTTTATACCCTTAAAACTCGTATATCGTAAATTTAGTTACTGCAGTAGCGAATTCCTGCTCAGTGTTGAGCTCCACTTCATTTTAATAACATTTCTTGTTAGAATTTCTGCACTAGTATATGATTAAGAGCGGTCTGAAGCACGAGGACTAATAGGTGTTACTAGTTACTGGTTCTGTGAACTTGTTTTGTTAGAAATTAAAGCATGAATTTGTATAAAATGTCATAAAATCAATTCAGTTAATCTCTGTACGGATACCCATTTAATGCGTGTTGATTGATATACCAGTGAAATGGTACAGCATTTATCATTAACAATAATTTTCATTGTAATATACATAGACTCCCAAAAATTTCGACACCTACATAACTAGTCAAACTCTCTGCACCCATAAAATTATAGCTCAGATAAGTATATATCCTTCTTCCTTCGAACTCCCCGTTTCCAGCTGCTAAAATACCAGAAAACAGGAATAAATTATAGCCTGTGATTTTTCGTCTGCCAATAGAACCTTGGAAGGAAACTAGATGGTGCTGTTGCATGCAAGTTGGCGCATTTCTCACGAGCGCCGAGCGCCGTGAAACATTGCCCTGCGATATTGAACCAGCGTTCTCGGGCAAGCATGTGGAAGGGGAATGGAGAATTTCTTGAGTTTCGACAGCGTGAAAACATCGTGATTTCTTCGTGTTTTGTGTACCACAATGCTCCATTTTTCGCTTCTAGAATAACGACGCAATAAAGTGTTTTCGTTCTATTATTATTTATGTAATGACTGTATTTTTTAAATTGTAATCAGTCACCATAAGTAAGTAAATCAGTAAATCAGTAATCAGTAAATATATAAATAGTTTCTGTTCAATTCAATAAAAGTTTGAATTTGGAAAACGTCAAGTATTTTTAATTACCTAATTTAATTATGTATTCTGGTTAATATAGATGAAGTTTCTCCTTTATTTTTATCATAATGAATATTTATTACTCAACACAACCACTCAACACAGTAACAGACAAATTTGCATCTTATACAACTTTATGGTCATGTAATGTCCTTGATTTGTCAAAATCCATCTACGATATAATCTCGTATATTTATATGTTATTAAAAGGATTTAGTCGCTAGGCGACCAAAGCGTTATATTTATATCTTAATCGATAGCCAATCGACAAAGTATGTCGCTTCCGGAACCTTGCCTCGCTTGCCGCTAAGCTGCGTATTTCTTGCATTGTGCAACCTTCCTTTGTTTTCGCGCAGGCTCGCATTTGTCACCCCGATCGGATTGTTGAACTGCAACACAATATTTACTCAAATACCTATCCGACGATTGATGTTTCATCCCCTTCTTCGGGTATCTGAAGCATTGACAATAGTAGCGCATTCTTCTCTGTAGATTCAGCTGGATATACGAGTAAATCTTTCTCAAGTGATCTTCGTATGACCTAGATATAATGATAATGTATTAGAAACATTCGCATAATCCTATTGACATAAGATTTGTTATTACACGCCAACAAATAAATTAACTAAACTCTTGGACGAATAAAAAATAAACAACATCTTCGAAAGCAGATGGGCTATCTATCTGAAGTTAGACACTTAGACATATTGGCAAGCTTAACATATCGGTGCCGGCTGTGACGGAGTTACATTACCCTTTCTTAATGAATCCTTCGAACCTTGTAGCAAAATGAATTATAATCTGTACAACCAAAAATCCAATAGGCGCGAGTGAATATGTTCGATAAGATGTCTTGGGATTGTGTTGGAAGATAGTTTCGCTAAATATAAATACTCGTATATTACAGATTGTTGTGTTTAATCGTAGCTATTTTCTACGCTGATAGAAATATTTTTGGCAATTCAGAAATAAAGTCCACATGCATCTTAAGTTTTAGGCATCTTGCTAGAGGTGAATCTAATATTTAATTATTTGCACGATGTAATAAGGGACAAAACTCTTAAACTCTTGAAGATGGTGACCCTTTTACAACAGGAGGAATTAAACGCTCAGCCTCAAGTCGTCAGTACAAGCTCGAGAGGATGTCACAAAACTTTTCCCAACTCTGAATGGCCGTCAGCCGTCGAGTCATTAGATGTTAAGTGGCACGCATTCACCGAAGCCATTCTGAGAATATTAGATATGGTTATCAAAGGAAAGGAAAAATGAGGGGCAGATTGAAGGTTGATGAAAACATCAAATATTATCTTGAGGGTCGTTGGGTAAGTTGGGTAGAGTAAATTGACGCGATTGAAATGTCGCTCAGAGTTCTGTATTAAGTCATTTTTCTCATCTTCATGAAGATCTCAAACAGCTATTGATCGGAGTCTAATCGTCCTTGAATATTCATGATTTCGATTTGGTAACAAAGTTACAAACTAGCAACTAACAAATTAAGCCTCTAAGTTTTGCGTGTTTAACTGTTAAACGTTTTTACATCTGTAAGCGTTACATGCGTAATGAAGGCTGAATTCTAACTCAAACTTAGGGTTAAAAACAAATCAACTTAGGTATAAAGAATTACTTTAACTGACAGCACTTACACTGATATATTAGTTATTATTTCACGTTCATTAATACAAACATTAATTTTACCTTTAATTACTCAAATGTTTAATCGGATGTTAAAATAATTAAAAGCTGTTAAGGATTGTTTCCCAAAGTTCAGTTTCAAACTCGTTGGAACAAACAAGATACGTATGTATAAGCAAGTTTGTAACTCATACGAAATGTTATTATAAGTTCCGCACCGTATTGATAAGTAAATTGGGAATAGGGAAATGAAGTTGCATGATCCTAAGCGTATTTTGGAAGTGGGTGATGATATAAACTCATACTTATGACGCATGTGAGAACTTTATTCGGTTTGTACGGTTATACAAATGGTAAAATAGATATTGACTGATTTAATTGATTTTTAAAATGTATCACTGTTAACATGTTCGAATCTACTTTAAAGTCCAAAAATTTGTGATCGTCAAATCGGGGCATCAGAAATGTCCCAATGACATAATTATTTCGCAGTTTCAAAAAGAGTTGTAAGTACTTTGAGATTTTCTTCAAGTTAACATAAATATACATACGTTAACGTGCATATTCATTTTATATACGTATCATAAAAAATCATTTATGGAATTTTGTATACTTTTAGCCACTGTTTTAGTAAAGAGAGTAAGCGTTTTGACGTTAAAACTGTGGCGTGCACATATTGCAGTCAGTATATCTTCAAAACTGCGTGCAGCGCTGCGCCTGACTGATATACGTCCTGCAGTCAATCTCCCCGACAACAGTCCAACTTGATCCCACTAGTCGCAAATATTCCATGGCTCAGCGGTTCTTTGTGTATTGGAAACAAAGAGGAATTAAATTACAAAAAACGATAAAGGTTGAAAAATTAGATCAATTAACATTTTTATATGTATAATTAACTATAATAAAGAATTGATATAACTAATCATATTATCTACTGACACCATTAAACGTACGTAGTAGAAGCAACAACCCAGCTACCATAAATGTTGAGTAATAATATGCATCGAAAGAAGATTCTCGTTCGGCAAAAAATATTATGCCTTTCGTTTGTAACCAAAAAGTTACATGTTGCGGGACATATGAAAATATTCCAGCTGCGATTCGAAGGCTGTGGCGCGCCGCGGAGTCGAACTAGGTACATTATGTATGTGTACGGAGGTCGAACCGTTCATTCGAATTGACAGGATGTCAGCCTTAATCATAGAAGGAAGCGCTTTTTGGAATTCACAAAACTGTCTGTAGCTTAAGATTTCGTGTACATATCGTGAAATAATTGATGTTACGATGGAATGGCACAGATATATTAAAGAGAATGGCAAAGTCAATATGGTTAGTATCCTCGAATAATTAGACCAGAAACCGAAAATCAAATTCTTAGAGCTCAAGAACATTTGGCGCAATCGCATGGACTATCAATAACGGAAAAGTTAAATAATTTATTTACAGTAAACATATCAAATTAAGTTGTTAATTAAGATTTTTATAATTTGGCACATAAGTTTCCTTTACGTTTAACCTCACGAAACGCTGTCTCAATAAGACGTGTGATACAAAAACGCGATTTTTTCTGACTCAAGCCACGTTCCGTTGCCAATGAGCAATAAGGAAATTGAACCTTTTTCACCAAATCTTCATGTGAGGATTTGTTCGGCCCCCGAGGAATAATTCCACTTTTAGGTATCAGATCCTCAATATCGACCGAACATTATTTGTTAAACGTTGTATAATACTATGGATATTAAATTATACCGAGACTGACGTAGCGAAAAATTGGCTGTTTTTATCGCAGAATTGCAAAAAGAGAAATAATATATTGGTAGACTAATAAGAATCGAAATCAGGATCCCGGAAAAACCCGTTCTCAGCAGTGGAACCTAATAAAGGATAATATTAAAAATACAATGTGTAAGGTAATGTATTAATACCAGTGTGTGAGTAATAGAACAGTGAAGAGAAAATCCCATTACATTGGTATACGACCATCCTTGTATTCATATTAAAATTATTGAATATTTAATGTTATTTTTCTAAATATTCAATCAGGGCATATTTAGTTCCCAGGAAGAATTTAGTAATTAAAGTTTTGTAAACATTGAAATAAACAAAATTTAGCGCTGCAACTTGGTTTTTTGGGAACTATTTATAGTTTTATAGAGTGTAAAAGCAAATTGCAATAATACATGAATAAAATACAAACATGAGAAACTTACAAAATCAGACCGTTATAACATGAAAAACCCATAGATTTAACTTCGTTAGGATCGGTTGGTGTCACAACAATGATTAT
>DWGJ01000279.1:0-34974 GCA_018246895.1 Aspitha aspitha aspitha
TTCCACGCAAACTCCGTACTCTCAGGTTGTCTGGAAGAGATCGCTGTTTTAGCGATAAGACCGCCTATTGTCCATCTGCTTCTGTACCTGTTCTGTGTCTAGTTATGTATATGTGGTGTTCAATAAAGTGTTATTGTATTGTATTGTATTCTTTGA
This sequence comes from Aspitha aspitha aspitha, assembly GCA_018246895.1. Taxonomy (NCBI): domain Eukaryota; kingdom Metazoa; phylum Arthropoda; class Insecta; order Lepidoptera; family Hesperiidae; genus Aspitha; species Aspitha aspitha. The sequence goes on from DWGJ01000279.1 coordinate 157, forward strand.
ATTTATACTTTGGTTAAAATGGGGAACATGATGGGTTTATTCTGTTGATAATGTGTTTAAAACGTAGTTTACGTGAATACAATACATGTAGATATAGTTAAGACAGATTTTTGAAACAGATTAACGAAGCCGACACTGCAAGCCATTTTGAAGTAGGTATAACATTAACAATAAACAGTGGTAATATGTTTACAGAGAACCTGACCTTAAAATAAGTTGGTGGTTACTGTAAAGAACTCTAATTAAGCAATCAAACGAAGGGGAGAGGAAACATTAATTCAGTTGCCAAATTTGAGGCGGGTAAGTTGGAAAAAGTTGGCCTAAGAGTGGCTCAAATACGCTTCATTTAATTCTTATTGATTCCCGCGGTTCGTTACGAATGCAAAAACTTCTATTAGACATTCCTTGAGACGCTTTGATATGCAAATTGGGTATGGACTCTTAACTGAAACAATAGATTTCAGCGCGCCGTTACATTAATCATTAAAAGCCTTTCCTTTAGAAAGAGAAAATGTTTTTTTCAAGGGAATAAAATATGAAATATTCATTTGTCAAGAATGCTTTTGTTCAGATCTGCATTGTCTTAAAACTGTTATAACATTGATGCTATTTTATAATGAAGGAATTTAAACAAAATCATTAATATTTTTTTATATGCACGTTAAAATAATAATTCAGCTACTTATACGGTAATAGGCAATCCATATCTCTGAGGCGATTAAGTAGCTAAGTAGATATTACTCTTAGTCACGGAGACTTGTTTTACTTGTTGCGTTACCAATGATCCGACCGTCATTTATTTTTACATACACTTTGGTATCGGTGCGTGACATAAGAATAAAGCTAAATGCTTCCTGTGTTTGGTCTCGGGTACAAATAATTCCACTTAGTGTGCCAATGTTTATGTATGAATAGGTGGCAGTAGATCACTTAGCTAGAATATTGTAAAATATTCTTATGAATTTTATATAATTAAGATATGTACGTAAGTATAAATATTGTAATACATTATACTTCTTATCCCAACTGGAACTGACCGTAGTTAGAGTATTAAGTTATCTTTAAATTCAGAAGGCAGACTGTAATGAACGAAATTTAAATACATTCTATCTCTTAATACACTCAAGGAGAAATTTGTAGCCAAATTGTGGCATATCGGTAAAATTGGCGTGAAGCTGTTTGGTTGCAAAGTAAAACTACTGTTCACATAATTAATCTTTGCCGGTGCGGTCACCTTTGCATTTGATCATTGACTACTTGACTACTTGGTTGCCATTCGTTTACTCGTAATATGTTTACAATTTGTGTATACCGTTGTATAATTTTAAAGAGGATTTACCAATTTTGTAAGAAGAAATTTTTGTTTTGACCCTATTTTAGGGAGTATGTATATGTAAAAATGGATGGATGTATGGATGGATGGATGGATGGATGGATGGATGGATGAATCTATTGCATATTAATTTTAAACATACATTGTGTAACTATGTAAATTTTCCATATAAAAACTTTTACGCACCGAAAACCTTAAATTTCTAATGGATTGCAAGTTAATGGGACGGTAAAAACTAGCTTAATCTAAAATTGAACGGAATATACACTAACGTTAGTGTGTATTTATCAATCAATCTGCTCGTAATATTGTAACCGTATTATTTAATCAAAACGCACTCGCACGCTCGGCCGGGTCTAGGTCAGTGACAGATGTTGTTATGCTGACTAATTGGGTCTCGAGGATGTCTACTCTGCGTTTGATTCACTGAGTACATTTGATTTTACGGACATGTGTTTCAAGAGTTAAGCTAACATCAACAAACAGTGAAGTACGGCAAAATCGTTGCAAGGTGAATAGGTTAGCTATAAGAGAATTTAGGAGTAACAAGGTTTACCTTTTATAAAAGTTTTATAAACATTAATTTTGAAACGAAAATAACAAAGAGAGGAGAAAGATGTCCCAGCTCTAACGAAGTGCGGCCGTCAGTCTTCAGTGCGACTAACTGTAGCGCAGTTTAGGCATTTCACTTAATATCATTATAAATAGTGTAAATAAATACATATCTAACGCTCAATACAACAAAACAGCACCCGACACAACGTATCATATTCTTAAAATATAATTTTTTTTAATTATTAGTGTTATGTTTTGCTTAGATCATTGCTTCATCAAAAATATTAACATCGTCATCAATAAATGTTATACATCGTCATATACGTAAAGGCACTTTTACAAAAGAAATCCTAAATGTATGGAAGTGAAGTGATTATAAGAAATTTATCTTCCAGACAGCCGGGTCAATAGAATTACTTAGCTTGTTAACTTCTTCAGAATCCATATAAACAGGGCCACACACGATCAAAGGAAGACGGGAATAAATGAGCATCTATAAAAGTTCCGTTTTCAGGAATAGCCCGGTTCGATTCCTGTTTTTGAACGCTGTGATAATAAATGTATCAGCGGTTAACAATTCATACGCTTTACAATCTATTTCATGGAACATTTATTCAGCAGTTGGCCTACATCATTCATCCCTTTTTCATGTCATTTAATATTTGAAAAAAATAATATCGTTTTACATTGCATAAATATTAGAACTCTTACAAAAATCTTAGACATCTGTCTATAACAAGTGACATATAATCTTGAAACTTTCAAACTTTTAGAAAATGGTTTAATAAAGTGGCAATTGTTATTAAATACTACATATAATCGCAAAAAGTTTTAGGGATGATAAGTGAGTTACTCATAATAAATGCTTTGAAGTGCTTTATAACTGAAATTAAATTCGTTCTTAAACTCAATTATATTATCTAATGAAAGTGCTACATCAGTAAGAAATCAGAACGAAAAACTAAAATTTTAGTAAGTTCAGGCGGCAGATTTATTTGTATAAAAAATCCCTTCCGGGCTCACGAGACGAAAAGAAAATCGTAAAATTGAGCTTTAGCTTGCTACGATTGACTTATCCGCTGTACAGAACAACACCTTGCAATAAAGTTTGTCCCCATCCTAGTTAAATAGAGGTGCGACGACTATAAATTCCGACTTGTCAAGAAAGCTCGACTTTTATCACCGTGTCCAGTCGAGAAACGTTGATATCGACGTTAGGTATGTGGCTTATTTTCAACGAATGAAGCGAAATAAGCTGTGTTAACGAAGCCATAAAGATTCAAAGCTAAGGCAGGTTCAAGAACACCATTAATAAGATATGAATTAAATTATAGAAAATAATATTGTGACTTATACAGGTGCTTACACTGAACAATTTGTTCGTTCTATGTAACTTAGACTTTATGTTACTTTTAGTTAGGTTACTTTGTTAGCTAGCATACATAGGTGTTTTAATTTAGTTATATATGTATATGAGTATTTAATCAGAAATCTAACGATAACGATACGTTACAAACAATGCATAGTGTATTACAGTGTTTAGTACAATGAAGTTTTGTTTTCCAATTTTAGAAATACGATATTATTTACCATTCATTTTTATTACAATTTCATAATATTTTGTTCTTTCTGATCTTTTATAAATATTTACCTATTTACGTTATGTTCGGTGTGAAGCAATGAAATCGTTCTAGATATTAGTTTTCCTTACGACGTTTGCTCTTTCGTAGTAGAACAATCGCGACAAAGCGACAGGAAATAAGGGCCAGTCCCCACCCTCGGGCGCTGAGATTAATTCACTGAATAAATAAAAGTCAGCGGATTAGGCCAAAGCCGTTTCCTCCCTCTTAAGCTGACCTCGCGTGCTTTTGTGGAAAAATGCCCTCCACATAAATAAAGTCTGGACGACACCGAATCAAAGTGAAATGGCCGACCGGTATTTGTACTTAGTTCATTGAATAATTAGAAGCGACTAATTATATTAACGCTCCTTGTTTTGTAACCTGTTTGTGTTGGCTCGGTTCAGACCGGACTGATACTCGATATGAATGCTCTAAGGAGACTTACTCGTTATGAACCCTTCAAGACTTTTTTTCATTTTAATACATGCCGTGGTCAGAGCGTCGTGGATTTTTTAACAGTTATGTAATGTTAGTGGTTTAATTTTATAATCATTGACCAATAAACCGGCAGAACGTTTATCTATTTGAATTTGGGTAAACTAAAAAAAACTTGTACAAAGTTTAAATGTACTTAGGTATTCATATAAAACACTACGTTCAAATAGAAAACTCTAGTCTAAAAATAGTAATTTCTTCATAAACCAACAGTGTCTGGAAATTAAATACTTTGGTTTGCAAAGTGATTAAATTATTTTATTAAATTATCAATACAAAATTACTTAAAATTCGAATTGTAACAATAATCAAAATTAACGTAATGTTGACCATTAGCTCGTTTATTCCAGATAACATCATTACGATTTGTAACATCGGCGAAATCAAAGGAAAAAATACTTGGTGAAAACATTTTTTTAATATTCTTACGTTCGTAATTTTATAAATGACTCGTGTGAATCAGACGGTGGTAGCAGCAAAAGTAATAAAAATATTTTGTTATTGAGACTTACACGAGCTTGACGTGGGTGTCCAATCTTAAATCGAAATGAAAATAGTAGCTTCTGAATGTTTTTATTCCACGATATTGCTAACACGATACGCAGTAATCTGATGAGAGTAAATGTAATTTAAAAAATAAAATTGAACCTGATATGTCTTACTGTGACACGTACGTATCATGACGTATATTTAAGAGATAGACATATTAGATAGATGTACATACTATTGAGTTAACCTTGGAATGCAGGGAATAAAGGTTTAAAGCCCTAATTGTCGCTTTTATTTGCCACATCAATAACAAATAAGCATGGGATCTTACAGTAATTTATTAATTACGGAAATATCAAAAACAAATTTATAACTTATCTGTAAAGTTTCATACTGGATTTTAATATCAATTAAATTGATACTCTTATTAAAAGAACCACCAATTAAGTGAAATGTGTCCTAGAAATAAGGACGAGTCGTACCCGCGGTCTCGGTTCGTACGCTCACTGCATTACCGTAAATTGCATTAAAGTGCGTGCAGATATCATATCATATAGTATATGGAAATTTAAGATGAAACATGATATTAATGATTTTATTTATTACTCATATTTTATACGCACAAAGCTATTGAAGCTAATTTATGTGATGTATATTATAAATATCATCTATTAAGTATTAATTAAGTCCTAATAAAAAGCTAAAAGTTTTCAACGCCAACGACATCCAATGGTATTGGCCTGATTGTAGGGTTGTGATAAAGGCTGAATGAAAGAATGTTTGTATAAAGAACAATTGATGTAGACAATAACAAGAAAAAATACAGCCAACCAAATCTGGGAACAAGATATATGAATAAAGAAAATATTGCTTGGTGTTCTGATAAAATAATACCTTTACCGAATTGCGTAGAGCCAGTAACTTTCTTTGCCAAGAAAAATAACATTCGCCGACGGCTCATCACGCATTCATCAGCTTCATGTTATCTGAAAAATAAATAACCAGGGAGTCGTAGGAAGAGTATCTGATTTTAGGGGCTTCAAAGGCTTACTTCTTATAAATACAACGTTGAGTTACTTTGAGTTGTGTGTGAATGTAGGAAGGCGTATTTAATTAGATAAAAGGGTTTCTGAACACATTATAAGTACATATACTTACTTAACTGTGCCCATCTTTTCATTTCCTTTACACTAGCGCCATTAAGTCCTTTTGCCCTCACTTGTTTAATCATTAGTAGTTACAAAATCTTGCTCCGTGTACAAGTTGTATAAGTAAGTATACGTTTAGTAATTTAAATAACTAAATTTTTAATTCAAGTTTATTAATTCAATCGAGTACAAGTTTCGGACAGTACCGAGGCCTCCATGATAAAGAGTTTATCCCGAAATATTATTGATATATGTACATACGAATGGAAAAAGCCAGAATATTTTTAACCATTTTTAATCATTATTAGGTACCTTCAGTAACATAATAAGTTAACAAGTAAAATTTCATTCTTTTAGAATTTCCATTGAAAGTGAAATAGAGAATATTTTAAGGTTATGCAACTATACAAATTATCTGCAGTTTTTGCGTTTACCTTGCAAAAGATTCCGATTGAAGAAGTAGAACGGATCATAAAATGCACGTCGCTCCGAAGACAAGTCGCTCCAATCAATCACAGACTAATCGAAAATTCCAACTCAATAAGCGAAGCGGCGATCGAGGGAGGCTTATGTCTCATCATTAGATATTGCTCAGATTCTTGGAACAGTTACGACTAGAGATGCCATTATTTTCTTACATTATGTTCTCACGAGTCTTATAAGATTTCCCTTTTGTTGTATATTCTGACAAGACTTCCGATCAATTCTTGCAACAGCCCGACGTCATGCCTTATGTAAATACAAATGAAAATCTGTATTTGCTATCAATATTTTCAAAGACGCTTTTCATAGAATTCATATACATTTACAAGGAAGAAAAGCGGTTTAAATGAAATTTTTTAAACCAGTTCTCCTATTTTTTAAAATGTAACCGGGACCTGGCGTGATGATATGTATGTATGTATGTGTGTAATAAGGATTAGTTATCAAAACGTTATTTCATATCGGAATTACCACCTAGTTCAGAAAAAACACACATTCGTATAAATTTTGTGCAAGCAAAGTTGAAGCGACTGTAGGTCATCATGAATACGAACAACAAACTCAGTAAGAAAAGAACAGTTTTATCTTACCCACACAAAGCGTTCGGACTTCTATGTCGAATGAGCTGTAAGACATCTCCAGTCCTAAATATTCTAAGATCGGATCACTCCCACGTTCTCTTAAAGCAAATCCTTTTATTCTTCATAATCAAAGGCAACAAGGAAGGAATAAATTAAGAGATCTTAATGTAACGATCACTAAAGACGAAACGAGCTCGGATTGTCTTTCGTATTGTCGATTGAATACTTTATGTTCCATTTTCTGATTGCAAACGGGGAATATATTATGCGCTAATCCAATGTATCCTCAAAAGCTCCGAGTAAACATTGAAAACTTACGTTCCTGTTTATCGCAATCACTTTATCTGCAGGTAAAGAAATGTACGAATGTCTCACGATTACTATTTATGGGCATTCTACGTGTTTTATTATGTGTGATGTCTTTAAACTTTATTAGTAACAAAATATTTTATAGTGCAATGGCGAGATCGATGTATAATTAATTTTCAAGCTGACAATTAACATAGTGATAGTGAAATACACAGAGAGCAGTTCGTACCGATTGGTTAATTAAAATATATGCGTAACAGTACTGTTTTGCAGCAGAATTAGTGAATTGTTAAGTAAAGGATTTTTACAAGTCACTTTAATAAGTTTAATGCTTTATTTATGGTAAAACAATATTAACGTTTAGCGTAACTATACAATGAGATTTTATCCCCAAAAATTCACCTTCCCATTTGCAATAACTGTTTCATGGTGATATATAAAGTTGACATTAAATACTCAGATGTAAGGCGGCTCCCTCACAGCGTCGCTTTATTGAATAACGAGCGAAGACGTGCTAGCATGAGATAAGAAGCTTTGAAGATACCTACTGAGACTTCTGTGACAGTTTTTCATTGCATGCTGTATAAATATATATCTTTGCCTACTCTTGTTCAAAATGGACTACTGAAGGAACTAATCATTGGCCACCTCATCCGGCACAAATTGTTAAATTAGTTTTAATTGAGGCCGTTCTCTTTGAAAATACAGAAACACTTAAGAATTCTGGTTCGTTGACAGTTATTGAACCAAAACTGACGGGTCTCTACCAGTCTTTTTATACTGTAATTAAATTAGTAAGTTCTTGAATTGTAAACTTTAAAACAATCACATTTAAGTCAATACTTCATGTGTATTCAAAAGTTATAAACATTGAATTTTGAAGCAGCTTAAAAAATATTTAGAATGAATCGGATTATATTCTGAATCATGTAGGTCTTGATTTTTTATGAACTCTTTTATCTAAAACGATCAAATAAAATATATGTAGGTACTATAGGTACGTACAATTTGATGTTTATGAAAACTAAAATAATCAAACATAATATAATTTATGCGTAATAAAATAGTGACATATAGAACGAACGTCTTTCACATACCACATTAAAAGCTGTTTGTTCGCACCTGACCCAATATGACATTATGTCATGTCATCAGTACTTCCATCATATGAACACGGATTTTTAAACCACGCGTGCTGGAAAGATAATACATACATATATGTACTTCTTGTATAAACACTTGATAAAAAAATTTAATTGGGAAATACGTTTAATTTGCTGTTTTAATTAAAAACATTGTCGGTTTACTTTTTTTAAATACGTTCATTAAATCTAAGTAATTTAAACAGTTTTCTTTACAATCTCATAAACGAAATTGTAACACAATTGCGCTTTTAAATACAGTTCCAGACATAAGGTTAATTATAATTAACACGCCATACGATGCACATATGAAAACGAAAAATAACAGATCTTACGGGACACACGTCCGCACTTTTTTTTTTTTATTAATGCAAATGACGCAGGCAACCAGCAATGGGACTGCAGAAATGCGTATGTCACTAGAATAAGTCTACGTAAAAAAATTTATTAAGTTATGGATCAGTTAGTATTATTTAGTATTCATACTATTGTACGTTTTCCGCAACTGCGTGGCTTCTTTTGAGGACTAAGATGATCTGTACTGTGGTTGTCTCTACTATCCACATCCTTCAGACCAATATCTCTGTTAAAATTCACTAAATATTTACTTAACTAATTTAACATATTACATATACTAGTATATATGTATATATACGAGTACTAATTATAAATAGAAAACCTAATATGCGAACTACAATTTTTCCCTTACAATATAAACACCTACTGGTGCTCTAGGGAAACGGTCACTTTGCCGCTGATGTTAACAGAGGCCCGCTCCCACCTGACCTGACACGTGTTATTTCCTTTTAAGAACGTAACTGTCCCTATGTATGTATTATGTTAAATAAAGCGACGTAAGTACATTCTCCTGTCAGGATAAATTTAAATGAGAATTAACTTAATAAATGTGTAATTTAAGAATTAATAAAATAAAATAAAATCTGTTTCACTATTGAAGGACAAAGAAAGTTAAGGTGTGTAAATAAATATTTATTATATGTATTACAGTACCTATTTTTAAGAAAGATAAATTTTTGTACAAGACATAAACTTAATTATACGATATTTATCACCCACGCTGCAATCGCGTATTGTTTGAACTGCTTCAAAGGAAGGTTTTTTAGCTCATAATTATAATCTTCCGCTCTGACGGATCCACACAAAGACAAATTAACATATTTCTTTGATATCGCAGCGACTATTGTCCCGGTGAATTAGATATTGAGTGAACATAATCGTTGAGTAAATTGCTATAAAAATTACGTGTGGGAACAAAGGACGGAATGTTACAATTTAAAATGACTTTTTCCATCGATATCGCGTCGACGTAAGTTATTAAACAAGTATTCGATTACGGAATTCAAGTGAGAACAAAAGATTGTTATCATTTTCGTGAAAAAATTTTATCTCAACTTTTCGTTTTCGTTTTTAAATCACGTATTTACCATATTGTTTTTTAGTTCGAGATGACCTGTTATTCGATAGTGAAAAACATTTTCAAATGCGGATTTTTTAAAGGGACATCTTTAATATACCGGTAACTAGGTATATTAAAGAGGTCCCTTTACGTACCTACTCTACAAAAAGGATGAAGCCGCTTGGTATACGAATAGTACAGACCGTGTCAATATTATTTACCATGATTACGCCATAATTAGAAATTTTAAATACCTATAACGGAACAATTACTTAACAAATTATAAGTTAATGTACATTAAAGATATATAATATACCGACCCACTGTTAATATTACGGATATTTCATCAAAATATCACTTTGGTACTTTCGCTCAACAATGTTAAGCCCTCCCTAAGTTCCTTTAAGCGTTCAAAGGACTGTAGATATTCCGAACTCATAAAATAATTTAAAATTACTGATAACTTTTCTCATAAAAGGCTTGTAGTACAAACGCTTACATCGAAGCGGCAAATCCGGGACGTTATTATGGGATCAGAATCTTATTAAACATAACGAGATAACATGTTCTCTTGTTGCCAATCTCGACATATTGGTTTTGTAGCTGGTTGTTTAATATAACCAGTCTGATAATACGTAAGGGTTTCACGTTTTGAAATTAGAACATGATTTGCTGTGCTACATTATTTACTATGAGAAAGTGATATTTCTATACGATTGTAATATATGTAATCATTAGGATTATAATATGCATTATATTGCGTAAAATTACCTACAAATAAATAATTACAGAATCGCGTCATCACGACATCACGACATAACAATAAATAAATAAATTAATAAATAAAAACATATAGTATTGGCTAAATTAAGTTATTGGCTAAATAAGTTCACCTGTTTATTGATATAAAAAAAATATTTCTAATAAAAGTAAAAATGTTAAATACCCATACTTTCATTATCTAAACAAGAATTAAATTGCAGATAAAAGCTTGGTTAATACATAAAATATCGTTATGGAAATGATACTAGAATACGAATAAGTATATTTTTTTTCTAGATAAACTATATCGACTTTGTTGTTCTCCCTTTTGACAGGTAAGTTTTCTACTTGTTCATTCGTTGGCGAAGCAACAAGCTACTTATTCACATGTCACGTCTTACTAACTTTACACAAAAGCAAAAGTAAATCCTAAGTATCTAAGAGCAATGTTTTGAATGTACAAAAAGCAAATTGGAAAAGGCATTCCGCAACCGAGCAAGTGCTATATTCATCGCAATTAAATCGGGGAGCAATTCTCAGAATGTTGTTCTTTCTACGCCTAGTCTTAAACAGCGGCCATAAACCATATTAATGCGGGACAATTTCAACCAAGTCAAATTTTATTTATCCCTGAGGACAATTTCCTCTTGTCAAGTGACGGCCACCCGGCATTCAGTATAATGAGAAAACGACGAAATCAACTTGGCCTAAATTAGACGCGAGGTAACGTGGAGTTTACATGTAGCCGTCATGTTCCTCAAATATCCAACTGTCCCACTTAAGACTTCTTTTGGTTATATAAGGCTCCATAATTTTATTAAATAACACAGAAAATTAAAATATTTATATGTATAAATTGTGACACAAGCAATCTTAATATTTAATTAGAGTTTCTCACAAACCAAAACCAACATTATTGTAACTAATGATGTTTCTTCAAATGATCAATTGTGACATTCTATTCAATTGAAAATGCGTTAAGCGCATATAGACGCGCCCTTTTCAATTGCTTCCTGTGTTAAATCATTCGTGTCCGTACGCAGTTTAACAATCGCTACTAACTTTATTTCTGTTACCTTCAAATGATTTTGTCTTGTGGATGCAAAGGAATTGTTAGAAGAGATATGTGTGTTTATTTCGTTGTATTTTTTTAGACATTGTACATAATTTGTCTGATACCTACAATAATAACTGGTAATAATTTGAAATCTTAATTGTTTTTTCTGTTTATTAGCACTTTGAATAATGGTTCAAAATATATTATACATTTATTAACATCGTTACTACACTCTTATGAATCTACATACATCTATAACTAGCTATAAATGTTGTCTCTTGGATTTTTTAAAACGATCCTGGAAGATATCATTCCATTCTAGTGAATTATTTGGCTCATATTTGTGTCGAATAAACAACGAATAGCGTACACCCAGCTTCTCGTACTGATTTTTCTTGTGCATGAAAAACCTTTAGAGCTTGCAGCATCATGTGAACCGAGCCTATGAACACTTGTAGATGAAACGTTGCGTTAGCGCCACGTACAATTAAAGTCACGATCGGTATCTGTTCGACGAAAGTCCACCCCTAAGTTTCGTAATGTCATCAGACGAAAATAATTGTCGACTGCGGGATGGTAACTGGCATGGATGCGCGCACTTAAACGGTAATGACGGCTTTGGAAGTCATCTTGCTACGGAACGAGAGTTCGAGAATAGCACTGTAGTGGAACAATGCGACTTGCGCCCTGCGTTGATTACGTCGCTACATGGTGAGGATACGATTCCTTTTCATAAGTTGTTTGAATATTGGGGTGAATTCCACCAAACATAGACGTCATATCACTATACTACATATAACATTGTCTTATAGAAATGTATGGAGATAAACTTAATTGGATTATTTAGGAATGAAAGAACCTTGCACGTCGTTTGCAAGAATTTACGAATTTATTATTTGCTTCCTAAAATTTATTCATTTATAGCATACCTTAAAAATATTACTAAATGGAAATTTACAATTTAGACATTTACTATTTAAGTATAATATGTTCTATTAATCATGATGATTAAGTTACGAGTTACTAATCCTCACTAAATGATTTAGTTATTTATTAGTTACCAAAGTTACTCATTTTTAACTTTTTGAAACGAAATATGAAAATCAAATAGGAAAGAAAACTTTCCTTGGGAGGTAATTTTCAAAGTGCGTTGTCGAGACCCCTAATGATGATGGGGGAGTTAGCCTTATTTATATGCATTTAATATCCTTTCACGTTCGCTCACCCCTGTAGCAATTTCCGACAAATTATCAATGCATTATTTATATGGAAATTTAATACGTATATTATAGTTCCTTTACAAATTACTTGCCTTGCTAGGTTTTAATAGAACGTTGCTGAATTCTTATAGATTACTATAAATAAAAAGTCAACACTTGAATCTTAATCATTTAACCAATATCTAAGCAATTAATATACTTAGGCAGAACACTTAGTTTCTCCATACCTGCTGGGCAGGCTGGCATACCTGATGGGCATGAAAAAAAAACGTAAAATTATAAGTAGGGGGAAATAATAGAGACCAGTTTTTGACATTTTTCCGACCTACGATAATCTGTTTGTTTTGATTACTGAATGAATTGAATATATTATACAACAAAGATTGTAGTTTGTAGGTATACTATGCAATTGTTCGAAAATGTTATATCTGGAATCATAACACAGATTTTAATATACGGGTTATATAACTTTATGGGGTTAGCGAATAATATATATCTAGATTTTACAGAGTATTTAAGTTTATCGCGATGTATACATAAGTTCACATTAGGATCTATAAAATGACATATACATATATATATAGGTACTTTAATGTATGTCAAGTATTAGGTCAAGTCTACAATTATTTTCACTAAGTATAAAGAATTAAACTGGTTAAAATTTGATAATATAGAGACTTGTGCTAAAAAAAAACTAAGTGACTTTCAATCTGCACGTCATGCAGACCGTGTTGCATCGTTGCATGGCGTCGTGCATCGTGCACGCACAAATCGTGGCTCCTAATTTGAGGCTTGCTTTGTTCTCATTACTCGCCTGGGTGGGCTAGTGCTGCCAGCTCGAAGGTAAATTGCAGGATGTGAGGTAAAATGGAACAGATGGAAATAAACATTTCACATAACATTATGATTGGATGCTCCGACTCAGACGCTTTGATACCTACCGGCTACTGAACCGAGGATTTGAAATTCGATTATCGGTGGTACTGATTACATTATTTGGGTGACTCACAAAATACTTATTTGTTCCCTGTAAGTTATTTGGGTAATCGATGTTGTGTGTATTCATGCTTTATTCAGCAAAAATCGAAAATTGCTAATTGATTGATTGCATTGAAATAATATAAATTGCTGGTCTATTTTCATTTAATTTTAATATTTGTTCTTGCGACCATTTGTTTCAAACATAGCAGATGTTACGTTACAAAAATTTGTGGAAAAATGAAATTAATATGAAAATGTAACATAATCTACTTCATGTATTTCTAATACTAGGCCACTGTTATAAGTACATATAAACGTAATGGAAAAATTAACATAAAGCTTGGCTCAATATTCGATATCAAATCTTAATTTTTATAAATTCTCTTTAAAAACTTATCGAAATATCCTCTAAAATCATGATGTATGGTTGTAGTACATTATAACATACATCCTTGAAATAACGACGGAATGGTTGTGGTTCTTTTGACATCCATACAACAGCGGTCTGTACAATTAGGTACCCTGTCGGACTTTTAATATTGTTATACCTTTCGTATAAGGTTGCTAAATAAGATACATATATATGTCTAAGTGTTAATAAATTGACGGTCGACATTAGTACGAAATGGACACAATATTCGTTTTATTTTATACGGTATTTAAATAAAGACGTGTGACATTAGAAATTACAATTTTGGCTCTGTACATTTTATAGACAATGCTGTAATAGAAGTTTCTTTACCCTGTTCTTAACACTGTTTTAATATCACTAAACTCATGTTTAAGGTGGAGTAAATTCACAAATATTGCAATACACTATCAATAGTTCTTATTTTGAACTTGAACAGTAATCGTTAACTTGTCGTTCATGTTTGAAGATATTACATAGCGTCGTGGCAAATTAGCAAATCTCTTGAAATGACAATTAAAAACAACAAAATGAAGAACTATTCAAGCAGGGAATCCTGTTAATTCTTACATCATGACAAGACAATCCTATGTACTGATTTCGTGTTTATTGCGTTCAACTTGAATTAATTTAAAAAAAATCGCGATATGTAGCTCCCATATACGAGTATGTGCTTCAACCGTCACTTTAATAAAACTAATGACCAACGGGAACACAAGACCTCGTAAGATCTTAGGACAAAATGCTTCGGAATAGTTGCACGGGTCATCCTCATTTATAAAGATCGTACGTGGAACTGAAAATTTTTTTGATTTTTTTCTATACGCGAAGCATAGGAAGCGTGCACAATATTTGTTCGAAACTAGCAAAATGCAAAAATATGCTTTTAAATTTGATCGGCATGCATCTGAAGCTTAGTTTTTCACGATTTTATAAAAGGGGCTTCTTGTTGCATGCACTATAAAATGGCGTAGTGAAAATAATCTTTTGTTGTGAGCGTATGACACGTGCGACAAAGCCTCCCCTATGCAATGAGCGTTCTCCCTGATTGGCTGAACCAACCCACGTTCTAAGGTATACGGTTTCAGAACGCAGTATTTGAAAGGGGTAAAAAGGCAGCGTTCGCAGAATGGAATGCAAGGAACCACCTGTTCCTTGCAATCCACTCTATTTACTAGAATTTGGTTAAAGTTTTAATACACTGAGTCAAGGCTTAGCAATTTGGTTTCAATTTTTAAGTAAATAATAGATCGTTTTGAAAGTTAAGAATAATCAAAAAATCTGCAAAATACCTACCATAAGTTTACGGATATTTAGCCTTTACATGATCAATACATCTATAATTATGATTATTTTCATTTTTAAAGATAACTAAAGGTTTGTTATATTTAATTATCGAACTGTAAACCTATAACATTTATATAGTATTATCTTTATTTCTGTTACCTTGATTTATAACTCGAACTTTCAGATATCCTTCAATTTATCGCAGCCCTCGTCATATTATAACTTACAATGTAAGTAATGTGATGTTATAACTTACAGTATATCTCATCAAGAACATGTTCACGGCGGCAAACAAGAGCAACAATGGTGACCTTACGTTTGTACCTTCGGAACTCTTCGCAGTACTACTTGCTCTACCACGTACTGGTAAACGATATACGATGACCAGTTATCGCGATATGGTTTTCAAATATATCGTTTCAGTTATGCTTTTGATCAATACTAACATGAACCCCAACCAAAAAAGACGTGTATCTTAAATTAATATTCTCGATGTATAACTTTAACAACAGTTATTCTTTATGTTGTTTTTTAAGGGCGGACTCGATGTCAACTGGCATTAGCTTACGTGGGAAAGAAATTACAGTGATGGTAACTGAGACTTGAAAAACTAAGGGTACTAGGCTCGGTTTAGCACCTCAAGAAAAATTGAACACTGCGTATAGTATGTGGCGCTCATAATATTATTTATAAGGTCACGTCGCTACTCGCTACCCTGCTTTGGTGAGGTAAGTTTTTGCAGTCAATTGACATCCAGACTCGAATACCGCACCGGGTCGTGATCGAAAGAAAGAAAGATGTTCGTTATTCGCGAGCCGGCGTCGGCCATAAACGTTATCGCTAACTAGCGATCGAGGCGGATCGATCCCTTGACTCGAAACGAAATTAAGGAAATCGCTCATGGGGATATTATTCTCCGTTGAGATAACATCTGCTCTGGATGTACGGGATTTGGGCTTAGTTCTATCAAGTTATTTTTTTCTTTTGCGTGACATTTTCGAGAGAAACTTGTCGTATGGCTTAACCTTCGGTTGAAACTTTCATTAAGATAAGGGAATATATTATCGCGTAAACAAGTTAAGGGTTTCTCTAGTTGGTTATGTTCTTTCAAATAAGCTTTTCGTATTATGAACATTGCGTTTAGCCTATCCAAAAAACAATCCATATGATATTAATTTAAGGGTTTGTCTTTCCAACTCAGAGCCGATCAGCTATTTTTAAACAAGCGCTTCTGTTTCTCTAAAAGAAAAATATACTCCTTGTCTAAAAGAGTTAATGGCAGATAGCCATAATCCTCGATAACCGATGACAATGTTGTAGTCACCCACAGTCGGTCCATTTCTGGGTGGTCCTACTAATTGTAGCCTGACGTCCATCCTCAATGACAAATCGGTGCACGACAAAAAAGATAACGTTCTTATTTTGACCGATGAGCTCTTTGGATAAATAGAAACAGTTTTTACTTTTGATTCTTGACAAACTTTGATAATTAGTGAGGAGTAAAAAATTCTTCCTGGAATCGTTTGACCACCGGAGGTCCAACTCAATCTTTTGGAATAGAAAGGTTGTCTCATAATATTTAACCAAATATTTTATGTTTTGTACTAGATCCCTTTAGATTGCACAAATCAGTGTAAGTATATGAATTATCACATAGTTTAAATAAATAGCTCAATAATAAATGTCAATGTGAGTTTTCTTGCATTGAATATAACTGCAAAAATATTTACCCAGAACTCATTGCAAGTGCATTTAAAGATGCTTTTTTAAAGACTGCTTCAGAACGTGTAACAATGTTTCAAATAATAATGTTTTTCACGATCTGAGAAATTTTCAGTCAAATTAAATATTTTATTCTCTGTGCATTTGGTGTACGCCTTTTATGCAACACAACAGTCTGAGACACACTCAATTATAAGCAATCAGAGAATCGTTAATGGCTCTCCGTGTTTACAAAATTAACCGTAGAACATACCGAATATATAAGTATGATACCTATGTAGATAGATGCACAGATTAATTTTACTGAACAATTCGATTACGGAGAATCAACGGATACAAATAACAATAATAAATACAATAAGTAATTAGGTGAAACCACAAAAACAAGGTGTATCCGTTCCGTGGTGAATTTTCATATGTGATCGTAAAAGTTTTTGCTTTTAGACATTTAATACCGAGTCCAAATGTCGTTGCTAATTTAGCTAAATTTCCGATGATGTTCGCTCAGCTTAACCACAAATTTTTTATAGTTTTCTTATGTTAGTCAGTTTATTTTGTCAAGTTCTTATTTTTTACGAGACCTTTATAACGACCACATTTTATCAATAGAAAAACCTAATGTGTTTTTTTGCTACAATTTGTTTCATGCTTACATAGGCAGTGTTTGGCAATTTGTTGACAAACTTCTAAAAAATACTGAAGTAACAAATAAAAATCGTTAAAACGTTTACAAAAAAGAGTTCTGGTATGTAACATGTTTGTCCAACTTATCTGATAATTCAGGACACAAAACATATGTATGCCAACTTTGGTGGTCCAAAAAACCTTAAGGCGGCACTTATGGATTGTATACTTTGTAACCAAGTTGTTTAAAATTGAGCACAAAATCGATTAACACATAATCTTGTCAATAAATATTTAGTTACACATGGTCTGATATCAGGGTGCAACGAACATTGTAGTCATGTAAAAAAGATCAGGTAAATAATGGAAATGGCAATGAAATTGAGAAATTACTTGCAGATATGTAATTAAAACGATCATACGTTAACTCTGAAGCGGTTGCAGACTTTCATTCTTAAATCCAAACAATGGCCGATGCGGTGTAACTGTTAATCCTTATCGAAGCTCTTCAGGTTAGCTTATAAGCTTGCTACAAACGTAATAAGCCCCAACAAATGTCTCCGTCAACTCGGTGTAAAGCTATAGGTACACTTACAAGCTACAGGTCCAGAAATTGTCGAGTTTATGTCGAAAACTCTCAGCAACTTCTGCGCTATTAGTAGCTCATTTGATGAAAAATAAAACAGTTTAAACTGAAAAATGACTGACAATTATCCAAGGCTTGGCTTTTATTTTAATCACCAGTATTGTTGCCCGTTTCAGTGGAAGAATGGAATTTGTCAAGTGTCTTTTCTACTGCATTTTTGTACTATGGGAATAAACTTTTTGTTTAGCATAATATTCTACATTGTTGTAAAGCAGCGTAACAAATGAAGAATGTCAAGTTAGTTGCAATAAATATAATTTCTGGTTTTATTTAATTTGAGCAAGGTAACCAAACTTGACGAGCATGGTATACCATGACCTAAACTATTCTCACCAAGTAAGGAGACCTGAGTCCAGCACTGGAACAATCATTAAATGGAAGGTACATATTATAATGCACATTAAAACAAAACAATGAAAAGCTTGTTTAGATGCAATATATTCTAGTGCACCAAGGTCGTATGTCTTACTCGAGAGTTGATGTTATCCACACAGACTAAACAATCAGCCTGTGATTGTAAAAGTAATAAAAGTTTGATGTAATAAAAATTCACAACTTTGCTATCGATGCCAATTTACATGGAAACTGTTTATGTATAGAACGGAATCGTCGGCGTTCTGGGAATCATTCGTTGTCAGTCACATTAACTACACACAGCGACATCCGACTCAAACATAAAATAGTTCAAAAATATATATACATACATATAGTCCAACTAACTGTGCCCGCAGCTTCGACCGCGTCGAAATCAATATTGTTTTGTTTTTGCAACATTTGTCGTTGCTGCTCCACTTTTATTAGTCATAGCGTGATGTTATATACGAGTACATAGCCTATAGCCTTCCTCAATAAATTGACTATTCAACACAAAAATATTTTTTCAATTCGAACCAGTAATTGCTGAGATTAGCGCGTTTAACCATACAAACTCTTCAGCTTCATAATATTAAGTATAGATATTAGATGCTAATAACGTTTTCAAATGCTGGAGGTTAGCTATTTGAATGCCAAAATCGTTGCGGTTCCGCGAAACACGCTGTCTGTCACATCCAATTCTGCTCAGGCAACGTTTCGCGACCCCGCGCCATAAATTTTGCCAATCTCTACATCGCAACCAACTCGTTTGAATTTAGAACGTCACTGCACATAATAAGATTCTGATCTGTAAAGTAAAGGAATACTAAATAGATATTTGGTCGCAAATCACTTGGTAAAATAAAATTTGAAATCCAACTACAAATTAAGCAGACTAGCTAGTTGTTATTTTGATGATATTTCAAGTTAAAATACAATACCATATTTGAAAACAAATTTTAGTAAATAAAAGTTTCATAAAATGAACGTTTTTTATTCTATGTATACGGAAGTGGGTACGTAGGCGAATATAAATTTAAATTTATGGATTCAGGGAATTAGGATTGAATAGATTTACAAAGTTACAAAGCCCGCTGTTTCATAACATTTTGTTGTGGAAATTCGCTCAAATTCATTTGAATTGCAGCTTAGTACGATCCGGCTTTGAAAAAGTAAAAAAAAATATATTTGAAACCCATTTTATTAATGCGTGAATAGTTATTGAAATTTTAATCGCCTTTTATGTGTGAAGTGAGTAGTAAACGCACAGGCAGCTTTCACAAGAGTCCACTGCCTTCCACAGAGATTTGGAAACGACCTCGACTTTTGATTGCACGAATAGAACTTTTTGTGTCAGATAATTACGTTAGTGTTGGTACTAAATACAATTATTTGTTAATATCTATCGGTACCAATAGTGTAGAATTAACATTATTGGTAACATTACTTTATTCAGTACTATCCTACTAAGTTACTATTAGCGAAGGTGTTTCGTTGCTCGCGAGGACCGAAATGCGCATCAAATGTAAACGTGTCACAAGTGTTGTAATAAAATTATTTTATTGTGTCTGGGTTTTAAGAATATTCTATACGTACGTGAATACGAATATATTACGTACGTGTTTAGAAATTTATATATGTACGTATATGTGTGTGAAGTTATTCCAAGTTGTTATTATCACATTATCTCATTTTCGGACCAATTTTGTTTTACTTTCGTAC
Organism: Aspitha aspitha aspitha; assembly: GCA_018246895.1. NCBI lineage: Eukaryota > Metazoa > Arthropoda > Insecta > Lepidoptera > Hesperiidae > Aspitha > Aspitha aspitha. The sequence goes on from DWGJ01000279.1 coordinate 20,515, forward strand.
TTCAAATTATTTTTGGCACATTTGCCAACTCTTAATATGAGTTACCAAACTCAAATTGAATTTCTTATAAGGTTCAAATTCACATAATGAAATAATATGTAGGTACATATTTATTTGCCGAAACATGTACGAGTATTGATTGATTTCATGTGGGTATTACAGGTATATTTTATTTACCGAATTTAACATGTCAATAAGCTAAATAAGAGCTACCATCTTTTTCACTGTTAGTTCCATTGCTAAATATAACTTTTTCATTAACTGAAATAATAAACTGAATTATAGGTATTTCTGTAATTGATCTAAAACTCCTGGAGCGTGACGTCCATCAAATAATTTGTATAATCAATCCGAGCACAAAACCAATTAATTAAGCCATCGAAGTATTTCTTAAAGATGAAAAACTTGAAATAGATTTGCATATATTTAAACAGAATAGATAGCAATCTCCACACCACACGTCGTCGGCCTGAATAAACTTCCAAATCGATTCCGCAGCTGGCAGTGACGCGGCTAGATAAGGTTTACACTCCTTCGTTCCTAGATTTGCATAGAGAATATCAAGATGGAAATTCAATCTGGAGTATACCTACCCGCGTGATGCTTGTGCTTGACGTACAAGGAGAAATCTTAATAATAAACATAACATTCGTTTTAACATTAGTATCATCTATCTTCTAGAATGTTCTCGCTGATATATCTAGATAATTAAAGTATGTATGTAGTATCGTCGGACGTAATTTGTTTATAATATAAAAAGCTTAATATCTTTCTGTAGAACAAAAAAACATATTCTTTTATTTTTGTCAAGTCCAGTCAGAAATGTGAACTCCCAGATGTCTCAATATAATCACTAATTAGCTCCAAGGTTGTATGAACTGCTGATTTATTACTACAATTTCTGCACTCCTTCTGGTAGGATAGTCATGAATTTGTGCTCTTTATAAGTAGTTACAGTAGAGAGAATTTTATTTGTGCCGGTCGAGCTAACTTCGTTCTTTGCGATGGTGATAATTATTTTAGTCAATGGTGTGCTTTTAGCAACACATTGGACGATCGATCAACCAGCTGGTCGCAAGGCCGAGTAATTTGATACACATTGGAATGTGGACACAAATAAAATCACTTAGCCGGAGAGTGGCGTCCTGTGGAGAACATCTACCGCTCACTGCGGCCCACGTTCAAATAAATTGAGGCTAGAAGAGCCGGGGGGAACGTGATTAACGCGAATTTTGTTTCTGGAACTTTCTGTGTTTTACTTTTAAAATATTACAAAGCTGACAGTGACATTCGCGAGTGACGTCTTAAGCTTGTTAGTAGCGTCTTCTGTTAAGCAAAGAACTTCTTTCACTAAGTTCGTTTCTTTGTTCTTCGGTAATTGGTCTGGTTCTTTGTTGCACTCGAATTCGTTTTTATTTTTTTATTCTTTGAGGCCATCTATTTTTATCTTGTTAGAATTTACTCAAGTAGCATCACATTTATACATAAATTCAAAATAGTAAGAGAAATTGACATACTAATTAAATTAAATATTATTAGCGTTCTAATATTCTGATCGGTTATTTTTGTTCTTCATTTTAAAAACGTATGGTATGTTTCATAGATTTTATATTTACTCCGTATGTTTCACTTTTGTGCTTGCCGGTATACTTATATGAAATTGAATAAGGAACGTAAATCATTTATTCAGAAAACACTGAAATAGCGTGTAATAAAAATCCGAGACACAAAAGCTTGACGCTTTTACGGTCGATTTTCAATAGTGAAAATTCGTAGGAGTAAAATAGGGCGTGAAATTGTTCTGGGAAATAGACGAAATTTGTTTGTCAAAGCCGCTCGTACTGTAAAATTTAGATGTAATGCGTCCTTTACCTGCTTATAGTGGATACGATGGTGTCGCATTTATCTTCGTGAGTGACTCTACAGCGCCTGTTTTACGTTGTGTTCTGAAAAATATTCAGCTCTTGTATCTGACAAAAATAAGTTGCGGTATTTTATTAAGAAAATGTTAGTAATTTATTGCTGACAAAGTTTACCGAGCGACCTCTTGGGCGTGATATTGTACTTGTAATATGGCCGAAAATTTTAATGGCTGGAAGTTTGACCTCTCAAATTAACGCTTTCACACAAATACGCAGTAATTTGTAGTTCTAAGAAGTATTACAATAATATTAAAATAAAAGTGGTATTATACTTATATGTATATGCATACATTTTGTTAATACGTAGAATGTTTTAATACATACAGATTCTACTTTGTATTCAAAGAATACGGATGCACTTTGACAAATAGATGTAGTTTCTTTGGAACAAAGTGGGTTATATTTCGTTCCCACAGTGTAAACGTTTATTGAATAAGTAAGTAGGGATTTTGTAAAGTGAGACAAGCTACAAGTTGATGGTGTCGTTTTTTCATGACGTATCTCAGACTTTTGTAATTATTTATACTCATTTCTCATATGAATAATTGATACGTTTTTGTTTTTCGTTTTAGGATTGAACTAATATCATTCACAGATATTGCAATACCAGCAAGGTGCAAATCAGAAACTTATGTCTGTGTAATTATGTCTGTTGTATATGATCATATCCTTGAAACCGGAACCTAAAAATGATAATATTAGATACTGCATTAGTGTTAGCAATTTACTTTCTATTTACTACACACATCCTTGGATTTAGTAAACTTATACTCTTGGTCAGAAGCGGTTTTGTGAGTTTTTGAGTAATTTTTTCATATAAAGAACGATCGGTCACACACGTGACTGCATTTTAGTCTTGTTCATGTAAATTATCTTTGTCCAAAAGTGTCAAAATATCGAAAACAGTAGGTAAAATAAAGCAATAGTAGGAGTATGCGAGTAAGTGAACGGGACGGGCCAAATGTCACAAGTAATTCCATGCTTTGTATAAAGCAGTGAAATATCCGATAAAACGAATGTTGTTACCTTATCGTATTAATTAAATCATCAATGATTCTACCATGAACGTGGACCGAGGTGTTGTTCGTATTGCAACAAAGTTGCATGGTAAAGACTTATGTCCAGTATAGTATTCGTGCCATGCTACTATGTAAGCCTAGTACATACATCGTATTAATTATGTATAATTAGTCATTTTCTTCAATCGTGTATTGTTTTGGGTAATCACTACAATCGTACATATTACATATATCCATTAGTTTTTATTCGATACAAATATAGTCACGAATCAATTAAAAGTAAGAAGTTTAATTCATCATAGCTTATTTTGGAACCCACAAGTATAATTTTAATTAAAAGTAATTTTCTCCATAAATCCTGTGTTAATCACATAGATACCTTTGAGACATATGTACAATGTACAAAACGAGAACATATATTATTTATGTATTTTGATTCTGGACACTGATCAATAGATTTTAGATGACGTTAAATGTATTATTAATTACATGCAATAAACCTCTAAACGTTCGGTATACGGACATTAATGATTAAGAGAAAAGTGAGAAATGAAATATTTTTGATAGAAAACGCTACGAAAATTGTTCGGTATTTAATTTCTTTGTGTGATTATCTGCCTCGAAATTGAATCAAAGATTAAGATAAAATAATTGTAACGATTTAGTGCATATCGTATTAAAAGGGTTCTATATATTCCATTTACAGATTTATACTAATACGATCTTGCTTTATCCAATTGCATAAATAACTGTATTTTAATACATGTTATATTTCCTGTCACGCCTCGCGGTGTTTGACCGAGTCGCGACATATTTGTCTACATTATAACCGAATATGTATTCAAGTATAGTTCTTAATACAACTTCTACTAACCACATAAATAATAATGTTGTAACATAAATATAATCCTTACGGTATTGTAATAAGGTGTATAACAGTCGTAAAATAAATTTTTGTAAGAGGTTTGAAATGGTCTCACGTCCCTACTAGTGGCGCCGCGTGGTGGCGAATCGCAGTACATACTTCGTTATACTGGCTTGTGCCCTTGTTACTACAACACAACATTACCCGTGAATTATGGGTTTATTTTGAGCATAATACTGAATCATATTATGTGCGAAGAAAACATGAATTTGCACGTCTAAAATACGAAACAAACGGATTAATAAGATCACAATCGATTTATATGAAGCTCAGGTACACGCGGCGCTTTTCTCAAAAAGGACACTGTATTATACAAACTTACTACATTTCTCCTGGAAATTTAGTAGCGATAATTACTTTCAGGGACTGTTACGTTACAAAATATTATTATTATATAAACAAAAAGTCAATGCAACGCTGGTATATACATGCATATAGGTATAGCTAACGAAAATAAATGAGTCAGAAAATGGCAAACATAAATATGTATTTATCTTTGTCTTAATAATTTGACAAATATCTTGTTGTATAACAACGATTGCAAAACGTATTGTTTAATATTAAATACTGCGAATAAAACTGATGATAAAGATGTAATTTGAATAATATTATTTTATCAATTTTATAAATTGTGTAATTTCATATCTCACCAACCCTAAAGTATTAGTTTAATGACGTAGAAGTCGTCGATCAATTATATAGACACCAAATGCGTCTAGACTATATTTCGACTACACGATAGTACGCTTTGATAAATTAGACCTTAAAGACTTACTTAGATGTCATAAATACTGTAAATTGAGCAGTAAATCAGAAGCAGATTATACTATGTTCTGCAAAAGTAATAATAGTTATAAGAGAATGCAAAATATTAATAACAATTCATGTGGGATCGACTTTATTCGAAGCGACAGGCATTAAATGAGTCGTCGTTCCAAGTTGGGATGTTGCGATTATCAGAGAGAATTATCTTCCCAACAATAAGAGACAACCCGTTAAATGCGCATTGGGCTCTAACATCTTAATATACGAAGGGCCGTGTCGACCCAGCATGACGCAAACCCAACACATTGTAATTATTTCTCATCGGAGTGACACCTTACGTGGAAGTCTTAGACGCGCTCGGTCAAATTAAAAACATAATAAATTCTAAAGTTGAAATTAAGTAATCAATATAATACTTCATCTGAACGAATTGGTATATTTTTTATTTTTGGTAACTTATATATACCTACATAAATACCTACAAAACTATATAGTCATAGCCATGAGCTACATGTAAGCGTTCCTTATCCAGGGGATATAAATATGGACTATATTATAAAAAGCCACAGTATCATCCACATGTGATAAACATAATCAAACGAAATCACCTGCCTGTCAGAAAACGATACCAGAACTATTTCAACACAAGTTAACTTAACTCTGTACGAAACGGTTTATTAAACATCCCTAACTGGAGGATGGTGGCAACTAAGAAATCCATTCGGTAGCAACATTACTGGTCTTAATTTTTAAAAATGTTATTTGCAGTATTTTTATGTAATCGATAAATTGAAATTCATCCTTCCGTTGCGGGAGGTCCGGGTTCAATTCTGGCACGCACCTCTGACTTGTTACGTATGTTTTATAAGTAAAAAAATTTACATCACTTGGTATAACGATGAACGAAAAAATGGTGAGAAAACCTGCACACCTTAGAGATGTTATAAACCATACAATATTTTCTGAGTTATGGGAAATCTAACAATCCGCATTTGGCAAGCGTGGTAGACCTAAAACCCTCTAACTATGAGAGGAGGCCCATTTCAGCAGTGGACCAATGGCAAAGGTGAAAAGAAACGTCGATAAACCTTAACGATTCTGTAGGACCGTTTGAAATAGTCTGACGCACGAGGTGGTTACTTAATTATATCTCAACTAATTCACTTTGTTGCAGCGTGGTAGAATCATTATATCTTAAAGAATTGCAGGATGAGACCCATACCCAGCAGTGATATAAAAAAGGTTGCACCCAATGGCAAAATAAACGAATAAATACAAAAATGTTCATACAAGACAAGGGAACCCCAAAGTTATTACGCCTACCACTTGTACTGGTTAACGAAGATACCTTACACTATATTGACATAAAAGGCAAATTTATAAAGTTGAAATTAAAAAAACAGTATCGATATCAATTATGTGTAAAGATTCTGTTGCGTGCTGTTGTAACGGTTCGACAGTCTGTCGAGTTGGCGTGTGACAGGGGTCTTCTATAAACTTTAACGTAATCCAACTGGGCGGCGACGTCACGTCGATGCGCGTAGAAAGTCAACCTTTACGATGGTCGAGTGAACAAAACAAAACAAGTTAGACATGTCAATGCCCACGCCTTTGGTACGGTAACCCGATATAAGCAGACGGATACATTTAACACAACCGAGAGGTTCGCAAGCGGTTGGGACTCGCGTGAGAGCAGGGCATTAAGCGCAGCGATGAGCGATGCGCTAACCGAAGGACGCAGCCGATAGTTCAGCGCACGTAACTTATTCTGCGACTATTATCTGGCTGGCGACTACTAGATGTCACGCATTCCGCCCCGTACACCTCTCTTATATAACTAACAATTTTATAGGCCCAATAATTTTCTACCAAGTTACTCGATTTAAATGACAAAAGTTACGACTGATATCAACGGGTTGATAGATCTGAAAATATCAAAGCTTCCATAAAAGCTTCACTATGCACGCAACCTTACCGTCCCATCCGCTCGCCCGTGTCATGAAAGAAGATACTTTAATATCCGATTCATTGTTCTGTTACAAATTTGTCAGTGATCTTTACATTAAACTTTTTCTCTTTCAAAACTTGAGACGGGTTCATAATCCCCTGGTGCGGCCGGCACTTGTAAGTAAATCTTCGTCACATAAAATGAGGACCACACGTATAAAATTATTTGTTACCTTTTAAATATCATAGATAAACGGGTTTTAGGAGCGTAAAATTGTACATTGATTTCTGTATCACAGTACACTCCCATTGGGTGGTTTCCTATTTCCTAAATATTTAGTATGATATTCTAAACTCAGTGTTGTTTATGTTCTAAGAAAACTGTTAAGACTCTGGTTTCGTAGTAGGTGTCACCATTGTTGAAGTTCGGGGAATAAATTGAACGTGTTATTATATTTTATCGAATAAATACAAAACGGTATCCATTAGACATCATGAGGACTGCTTTTACGTTATTTTATGTCATGTTTATCGAATGAACTAACAATAACTGTTAGAACAGTAATATAGAACAGTCCCTTCAAAATCAAATTTGTAACGATACGTCTATACAAATTACATTAGGCATGTCCGAACCAAATAAAAGAAAATACCTTTCCGTTCCGTTGACAAATGTTTTTTTTTCCGGACGACCCTTCTGCTTTATTGCCTTTGTTTGAGGTTTAAACAATAAAAAACCGTACAATACATGAAACAAGTAAACTACAGTAGAATAATGACTGTTGGGCATAAACTCAACATTCACAAGGAAATTTAAAAAACCACCAACTGTTTTATTACTGTAATAAGCAAAGTAGCGCTTCTGTATAATCTTTGATAAATATTTATCAGCCATGCGCTGAACCTAAGGTTAAATACTTAATATCACCTATGTGCGAGGCTGAAACTAAATTTCTTATACTTAGTAATTTTCGTATAAATCGCCTTGTAAGTTTACAAATAAATTGTAACACAATTTATTTAAAATCATGGCATCTTCAATATTTTTTGTTTATACAAACTTTATAAGTGTATAGTAGCTATGTGCTTGAGAAGGCTTAGTTACGTTCAACATATTTACTACCTTGATTAGAGTACATTTATGAATGCTCATAAATTTGAATAATTCTGCTACGTTTTACTTTAATGAGACTCCATTAATGACAATGAATAATAACAATGAATGAAAGAATAGCAATGAGATATTGTAAATAAATAACAATGAGTAAATACAACATCGCCTATACAATGTTTTTGTAATTGGCCGTAACCACAACACAACGAAGATACGAACGTGATTAAAAACAAATTTGTTCAAAAGATTGATTGTAATATTAAATTTGAATTCCACTTCAGCTTGTGAGAACTGCAAGTTCTTATTATAATTATTAATATTTTGCTTCTGTCACGCAACGGGTTGCCTGAAGGCATATCTTGATGCTCTGACGATGGGCAGTCCACTGTAACCATCTCCGACGATAATTTCGGCTAATTTTCGTAATTCCGCATAATTTTCATTCGAAGTGCATGTTTGTGCTCAAGTTAACGTCATTATGTGTTTTCGGAAATTCTTGCCGATCTAATTCTAGATGCCTGCAAGCGATACTGTTAATGAGGTTGGGTTTGCTTTTATAGACGCCATACGCTTATGTTTTTAGCATTTGATTTGATTGAGCTTCCGTTTCACGATTACTAAGTGTTTATATACGAATATAGAATTGTAATAAATAATTAGCTCATAAAATGTTCTCCATATTGATAATAAATTAATACGCTTGTTCGTACATAAGCGATTTACTGAGTATAGAAGAGAATACAGTAGCTATAGTTAGACGATTGACATGTAACACGGAGTACCTACAACATAAGTATGAAACATGATAAATCCGTTTTAGAAATATTAAGTGGAAATAATCCAAGATTTAGAAATAAATGCAGACGCTTTGAATTCACCATTATGACTTCCATTAAGATAGCAAAATGCATCTACCTCTTATCTCGACATATAAGTACTTGCTCCGTTCTTTGCAATCATCGTTCTCTTCAGGCGTACATGTCTTAGAATATGAAATTCTTTGACTCCCCTTCCAGTAATTTCGGTTTAAGGATTCTTATTTTATGCCTTTGAATGGATGTAATTTAAAAATTCTGCATGACCCAATAAAATAATCGTAATTTGTTTTAAAGTTGAATTAAAATTACAACAAAATATAGATTAAGAAACGGCCAACTCAAAGAAACGAGATAAATGCCAGTGATCCCCATATTACCTACAAAGTTCATTCACTTTGAGATCCTCGGTGGATGACCTGAAATTATATAGCTATTGGCAATATTAGCAATACTGAAGCATTAGAAAAACCTTTCTATTGTCTCAGTACCAGAGCTCAGATACAGTATTACGGTCATCACAGTATACACGAAAACATAACAAATAAACAGTGATTGCGCAATAAATACATCCAATATGTGGTAATGATATCAGTGGGGAGTAAATTTCGAGCGAACATCGAAACTCCCATCCATTGTGCGATGTCGATCGCGGAATCGAAGCGACGACACGCAGGGGACCCAGAGTAATGGAGGACAGAGGTTTCCTAGCTTGAAATTGCATGAGGTACATTCATCAAAAATTACGTGTTGTGTAACTTACTGGCATATTTTTCTACTGTAATTCAAAAACCAATTTTTCGCTGCTTGCTTTAACTCAAAGTTGTGCGAAGTATCGCTTTGGATAGCTTTCAAGCTGAAGTCTATTGTTATATATTCCTGCAGTTGTTCATAAAGATGATTCGAATGATTGATATTGGTTGGTATCTAAACCATGCCTTAACTATTTTGTTACCAAATTGCGCAAGGCTTTAGATACCTAGCCATGATCGTACAAAACAATGAATGCCATGCGATATCTGGTGAGATAGACGTAGTGATAAAGTGATCCAAGTACTAAAAAGTTCAATATGATAATAACCATAATCCATACAACAATAGACCGTGCTTATTGTTACAGCGATAGTTCTGTTCGTACTATCGTTGTCTCCAACGTTTTTCGATAAAGGTAGGTTGGTACTATATTTTTACTGAAAGCTATAATCCTCATTGTGATGTCGAACGGTATCAGCTATTACTCTATACTGTTATACATAATATATTGTTCCGGTTCTAGACGTTACTTACTAGGCTTTTTATCTGGTCCGTTTTAGCCGCAACGTGTTTTCTTTTATGATAAGGTATGAAATATACTCAAGGACTACAATATTCAAGAACGTTAAAAACCCTGTATAGTAAATAAATATATACATCATACGGAGTATTGCAAAATATTAGTAATTATAACACCTCTACATGTTCGATTATTCTATAACCGCGAGTACACCTTGCAAAGTTCATCAGATAATGAGTACATTTGTTGCGTGTGAAACTAGAATTCCATTTTGCACGAAGCAATGTTTCGCGTAAGCATCAAAGGCGAGCTCTTAAACTCGAAGCCGACTCGATAAATCATGCTTCGTTTAAAACATTCTAACGCTTCATTTTGCAGATTCAGCCCGTAGATCTCGTCCGAAAGCACCCACAAATACAAAGTTACCTTAACAGCTCTTTTGTAATAAATCCTACGGAATGTTGCGTTACAACAGCAATAATGCGAATCAGATTAGGAATGGTGTGTTACGTTTTGTTTTATTACGCTTTTGCTAGTAATTAATGTCAGTTGCGGCGTGCTCACATAAACCTTAAACAGTGTAAATGTCTTAACTATTTGTAAGTAATCGAATTTCCAAATTGTTTCATTAATTTAATTTATGTGTTGAGTTGAATAAGCAATTATTATTCATACGTATTTTTCACTCTTGTTATATATGCTCACATGTGCCAATTTTAAAATTTCTTAATAGGTATATGGCTTTTATTACGTAAAGGAAAATTAAAATCTCATTTGGCAAGGATATCCGAAGTTCAATAATAAGTACACTTCAGATGATTCGGTAATCAATTTCGCGTTAATGCTTGCCAAATTTTCTCGTGTTCGCAAATTTAACTTATTATCTACCATACAGGTACAACGTAGGTTACATAACCTGATCGATGCGGTCGTAGCCATCATGCTGTTCGAGAACGCATACTATGTATCTGGAGAGTTAGCAACGCCGGGAGATCGTCGTCTTGGATAACTGCTAGCTGCGAGTTTTACAACCTTTCCATACTTCAGAACGCATGTAAAGCAGTCGGTGCCGATTATTACTAATAGAAAATAGTGCTTTGTCTTGTTGAAGGGTTTTATGTTGGTACGAAAAACTTTAAGACGGATGGTTAGTTTCTTGTATATCCATCCATTTTTATTGATGTAAAACAATGGTATAAGATCCAAGCCTTTCATAGCTGTCGCAAGAAATCCGTACTCTACTCTAATTATGTTAACAGGTTACGATAAATATAACATTTAGCATATAAACTTTGCTATCAATATGAGTAGGTATTCATGTGCTGAATGAAAAAAAAATAAAATTCTTCGCCAACTTCATAAACCCTTTATTACGACATATCCGTCTAGAATTCAATTTTAAATTCCACCAGCCAGTGCAATAGCGTATGGATTTGAACTCATAAGTCATGCGACCTTACACTGATGAAAGCGGCGTCTATATACAACCTTTTCACAGATTGCATACCTAAAACACGCTCGCAAAAACTGTTGACAAAATTCGGCAAAAGAATTTAAAATGAAAGAAGCATAGAACAAACCAAAAAAGGAGCTATTATGTTCTCCCAGAAATGCATATGCAATGTGCCATTATGCGGTATGCACTCCAATGTGCGATCTCGTTCACCATAACCATTCAAACATGAATTTGGAACTCACGGATGACGTCACAACATTTACGATGTAAATTTTGGGCGGCGGATAACAGCCGGATCTGGTTTGGAAATTTGTAACGCTGCTTAGTAATTCGGCACTCATTGGAACATGCATTTATCGGTATTTAGATAACATCAAAATCAGCCAGAAAGTTGTGAATATATAAAAGTTATAAGTAAATCCACATAGCAGTGAACATGTATGCATGCGGGTGAAAAAATTCTCATCGCATTTTATTGTATGAATACGTACACACAATGATTGCTTTATGCTAATAGGGAACATTTACTTACTATTAGTTCCAGAGTTACATTGATGGTATTTTTATGGTGGCCGTTTTGAAAACTTGCGTGGTAGTGAAATGATGCAGGGGTCGCAATAACCTGCCACTAAATGTTTGGAACCAGATATATGTATTTATGTACGTTTAAGTTAATATGTTGAAAGTTACTGATTCATTAAACGTCCCTCATTGCAAACAAGGTACTTTCCCTTTTGTATTAGTGAAATGACTCAATAATACACCATACAATTTTGACAATATCAAAAAATATTATTGACGACTTAAAATAAAGACAATTCTTAAATTCTATTAAGAATGTAGTATATATTTCTATATTTTTTCCGATTTAGATTATAACGAATATTCTTGTTTAAATCCAATCACCCGATTTTTATGTAAACGTATCAGTTGCTTTTTACAAAAAAAAAGCGTAAAAACTTCACCGTATAATAAAAAACATAAGTGTTTCGCTAAGTTTATAATTTGTAGTGCATGGTGCCACAAGATATTAGTCAAGCGCCATTATCTTATAGCACTTAAAATTTCATCGGAAGGTATTTTCAAATTATTTCTTACTTATTTATTATTCAGAAATATAATAACCATTTAATTCCTTTGCAATAGATTACCAAGTCGCGGTGAGTTACTGAATGGGCGATAGCAACAAATAGTGTAGTAATTCCAAAGAGTTTTGAATACAGTCCAACACTATTTTGGTCGTCGAACGGTGATCTTTAGCTTTTATTTCGTTTTGTTCTGGGATCTCAGCGGGTAGAATGGCGGGTTTACTATAGGTGCTTAGATAAAAGGAATTGTTGAAATGTATTAAATGCGAAGCGATGTTCTTCATTCGTTAATGGCCATTTCTATAAATATATACGATCTTTCGCTGCTGCTACTGCACATACCTACCGTTTCGTGTGAAGCTAGCCGTATATGTACATTGACTTGTCCAAACATAAATAATATAAATTGTTGGCGCCACCCATATTATTAGAAAAAGATTTAATTTGAGTGGTTATATTATGTTTACGCGCCGTATTAATACAATACGTAATACGTAAAATAATCCAAAAAATGTAAAGCGATTGCGAATTACAATTTTCATTATCAACATGAGCGTGTTAAGGCACAGATAAAAAAAGTTTAGAATTGAATAAATAAAATTTACTAGCATTCTATTGACGTTAATAGAAATTCGTATAATCATACGTGTATTAAAAGAAACAATTATAAAAATACAATTATACTTAAGAGCCGTATTAATAAAACTATATTAAACTTATCTCGTTAAAATGAAATGAAGAGAATCAACCGTTAATTAATTCAACTTTATTGCTGTACGCGGGAGAAATAATCAAAAAGTATTCGTATTTCATATAACGTTTTAATCTTTGATAGCTACTCTTGTGTGATTACGGTATTTAAAAAAAAAAAATTAAATACAATTATTATGCCGCATACATACCCACTTAATCCTACAATTAATTTGAGGCCGTATTAGCATATGTAACAAGATGAGATATTAATAATATATCTTTATTATGAAGTATGAGGGATTTCGTAAATAGCGCTGGTACTTAATATTTATGAAAGCGTTTTTCATCATCCGTCGTAAGTTGCGTGAATATTGATAATTATCACTCTTCTGAATATTGTTGGCATAAAATACAATGATAGACATTCCAAATTAGGTGTTGGTTAATAATGGTTTCGTGAATAATTCAATCATACCAGCCCATTGGTCTTTCATCAGAGCCTATAAATAAAAGCTATCACTCTTCAGAATAACCTGTAATAACATTTGGAGGATTTTGAATTTTTTAAAGTTTTAATTATATTTGTCACTTTTTACTTTCTTTTTAAGATTGTAAAAATAAAAGCCTCAAATATTTCATTATAAGTATCCCAAGTTTACACACAAGAACTATACATAGGTACTACGTTTATTTAGATACGTACTAGATATTTTATATTCGGTAAAAACGGTACAATCGTCTAGCCAGCTAGTTTATCTAGCTGTCTGCGTCTTGTAGCGAGCACAGATGCGCTGGGTGTCGTTTGTGTCTCAATAATGAATGCATTGTCCGTCAGTATTTGCGCTTAGGACTATTTTTGTTGAAACCTGTCTGCGTCCGTCATTAGAAAAATCTATAGAGTCGCTTTAGTATCTTGTTACTATTAATAATCAAATCAATCATAGTTATACATATTTATTTGAGATACTATTATATTAAATATGTTGTTATGCAAAGAAATATATCATTGTTCGAAATAAATATCTGAATGCTAAAGCTCAATATGGTCATTAAAACATCGTTATTTATATTAAACTTTGATGCATATAAATTCGGTTTGAAGTCAATAATAATTTTAAACGGTAAACCATTGTATAAAATGAAGCTAAACTGTAATGTCGGTGACTTATTTTTTAACACCTGTTTTTTAATAGTACTGTCACCTTACAAGAAAAAAAATTAAGTTTTTAAATTACACATCCAGAGTAAGTGAAAATTAAAATATCCATTTCTTCACTACATAGTATAAAACAAAGTCGCTTTCTCTGTCATTATATCCCTATGTATGCTTCAATCTTTAAAAATACGCAACGGATTTTGATATGGTTTTTTTTAACAGATAGAGTGATTGAAGAGGAAGGTTTATATGTAAAATAATCATGGTATAGGGAAAGGGGAATTGTT
>DWGJ01000280.1:0-34973 GCA_018246895.1 Aspitha aspitha aspitha
TCAGAAAAAAATTGCCAAGGTGTATTCTAGTCCATAGATGCCGAATTTGACATAACAGCATAAACCCCATAATAGCAAATTACCGAGTTGTTGCTTGGGGGCGTCGAAATGTAAAATTCTAACGAGAAAACCGTAAGCCTTCGATATTACATAAACATAGGTCTACGACCTTGGCCGTGTTTTTACTATTATCCTATGACTATTTCAATAGGGTACCTTATACTGTTATCATAACAAGGAGAATTTCATTTAAAGACTTCGAAGCGAGGTTTTAACGACAATTTGTAGAGACATTTGATATAGCGCGGACTTCTGGTTATCTTACAATTTTATTCGAAGACGGGGATTAATTATAAAAATAAATCACGCAAATTAAATACTCAAAGCAAATTAGGTTGTTGGCAGTACCATATAGCGGGTAGTGGAATGAGTAATGTAGTAGTAAATCGAATTTGAATAAATTGTCTCGAACAAGGAAACACCAGTTCCAAATGTCATTAGACGTCGTGTCAACGTACTCGCTCGGAGTCTACTAACTTAAAGTTTATCGGATATCCGTTAACCGGTAGTTTGGGGAGCTGGTGGAAATATTGTTCCTGTTTTGATGAATTTACTGTCTAACTACGAGCTTATGTAATGCATCAATCCCACTGAGTCTTTTAGGAGGTATCTAATATGACTAATTTAAAGTAATTTGAGTACTATGCGTTATTAGAGTGCATAGTTCGTAATTGTCGTAGCATAATTTCGTTTGTATACAATAAGAAAAATTTGACCGAAATATGCAGACGATTGCTATACCTATTCTCAACTATGTATTATCATCTTATGGTCTTCGTAACCGACAAGCATTTTATCGTTCCTCTTGTGGACACTAAGAGAGAGACAGACACGTCAGACCCCACGTCACTCGTCAGAACATCATACAAAATTCTACCATTAAAACCTCAGAACTTCGAAGTGGGAAGCTGTAATCGAGTCCAATTAAGCTAAAAACAGTTTTCTTTTTTATGAATTTTCATAAAAACAATATATTGAAGTCCGATTACAGTTATTAAATGCATATAGTGGCAGAAAGCTGGGGCTCGTGTACAGCAACTTTATCGTATATTGGCAAACTGACAAAAATCAAGAACCTTACATTACCAACATTATCTGGTGGCAATCAACAAAATCAATCAGCACTGACGGTTTAACTGCCAACATTATTTTACTTTTAAATTAATCGCCTAAACAAAATTATTTATTGAATGGCTGATGTATATCTTTCGTAACTTATAATTAAGCGCAACAGCCTCACCGATTTATTGATTTACAACAAATGATAACAATACAAACGCTATGAAAAATTGATTCTCTAATTACAAAGCATTGTGTTGAACGCGTTGTTTGAATCAGAAATTAATTGAACAGACAATGAGAAGTGAGTATGACAACTATGAAGGATGGGAGGTGTTCACGTAGAATGTGTTCGAACACGGTAAGGCTAATTTAGCCTTCGAAATTTATACTAATCATCAATAGATTGTTACTTCAGATAGTAACTTAGCGTTCGTTACAGCTAATCTTACGTATATAGGTACTTGTATCTCACAATTAAAGTGGTCGTAAATTGTTTAAATGGTCACCACCGTCGCGGATACCAACGCCGGCACCCATTAAGGTGGCTGTCAATGGTTGCAAACGATTTGTTATTTAGTATTTATAGTCATAAAGACGAGTTATGTGGGGTATTTGTGTCAGAGCGCACGGTCCCGGGCGCAACGTGGCCAGCGGGGTAATCGACTACATGGATATTAGATTGAATGTTCACTTTTGATAAATGTTGATTATCTATCTCTTGCAATTTAATAAGCAGACTTTACTGAAGCATGACTATATTAAATTACAAAACAATATAGTGTAGATCCTTTACATATACGGCTACATATTATTGTCGAACCGGAGAGTTCCGATACAAAGAGTTACTTACGAGTTACGAAATAAAAACATTGCTTAGCTATTAGAGCCATTCGGCGATAATCTCATTTTAAATAATACGTTATTTAGTGTGAATCGCGAAGTGGATAAAAATGCACGAACTGTACTACATCACGTATATTTTACAACTCAGCCTTTCGCCGTTAATTCACAATTATTTACTTGTACCTACATACATATATGTGCGTAGGTACTTCAGTCCGTATGCATGGGGAAAATAGACGGAACGTTACACGTCCACTGTGGTCTAGCATTATCTGTTCTAAAATCAAAATACCCAATACGATAAAGCATAACTAACGAAAAAAAAGGACTTCCATTGACTTCCATTGTGATCATACATTTGTTGTCGTTGAGTATGCATAACATGACTGTTGCATCGAAAATGTTGGAACTACGACATGTAACAAAAAATATTAAAATTTTGCCCTCTGCCCTGGCCCTGAAACGTAAAAAGACAAGAATCTGTGGTCTTTGTTAAGAGCGACATCTGGGTAGAGATTGTTGCTTTCGTTTTTGCTGTTATTTTTTTAATAACTGTAAGTATTGTATATGAGTAATGCATAATTGTGGTTAACGACAAGATAATTAACGTGAAGTAACATAGAGCAAAATAAAGTAAAACAAAATAAGTAAAGTAAAATAAATAACAAAGTATTAAAGAAAAGGAAAATTATGTAACGAATCATTTAAAACTAGGGTGGAATAGATTATAAAAAATATACATAGCCTGTGGAAATTGTATAAAGCGCAAAGTGATGTGTGTTATTTTATTATCTGTGTCGTAATGTCATGCGCCGAAATAAACCTAACAAAACGGAAGGTAGGTGGACTTACTCGTATCTATCATTAATTTCTGTCGACAGTTTCTCCTCGCTACCGCAGTTCCGCTGTGACCACGATCCATGCAACTGGGTCGACATATTGACATATTAACTCGCTTATCGTGAATCTCGTAAATTCTCTTGCCTGTTAAATAATATTCATACCTGTAAGCTTCAGTTTTTAAAAAAAGCAACGTTGTTCTTGTTTGTGTGTATAACGTGTTTTCTTATGTAAGTGTAGTTGTATCTTTCAAATAAAGCTTTTGATTTATTTCACATAACTAAAGTATGATTTTTTATATAAAGTATGATTTCTATAACTAAAGTATGATTTTTTTGATAATGTCAAACTTACGAATTTCTCTAGTGACTTACGGGAAGGACGAATTTGTAGGAATTCCTGATTATCCCGACAATTCGAACGGCGTTACTGTCATTTGGTAACTTTTTCTTGGCAAATCTGAATTCTGAATTCTGAATTCTGATATGCCCTTACTGAACCAAACTTTTCTTCGCGTGAGTTTAATTTGTTGTTTATACAGATGTTTACTTGTCACTGTTCATTTCACAATGCGCTGTGCCATTTTCCAGTTAACACTACTGAACGACATGACGGTCTTTGAATTACGTAAAAAATAATAAGGGATTGTTGTTCTTAGGACTAAAATCATACACATTGTATTCGAAACTAGCAAAAGTTCTTTGAAAAATGTTTCCTAAGCTAATAATTGGTGAGAGCTACCACTTAGCAGCATCGACAAAGTATAATAGCTTCTAGAATTATAAGCATCCAGAATTTCGGTAACAGGAATATTGTATAGCCAACTGAATAAATATTTTTTCAATTGATGTTGTATATTCAAAATCCCACAGGGGAACCAATAAATCTGTTATTGTGTATCATAGACAATAAAGCTAACGTAGAGAAACAATAATTTATAAGAAAGCGGTGAGATATTATATTATTTTTCATGAACCATAGACAAGCGGTTAGTTTTAAAATTTTTACTGTTAGCATATTACAAAATTCCATAGATTACTTCCCGCTGACGAATGAGTTAAATTGGAATTCAGTTAAATGTTTAATACAACAACTTGCCATAAACCTATTTACTTTAATGTAGGACAATGCAGCTTATAAGTCCACATCGTTCATTTACAATCAAGTGGCGTACTTAATAGGTACATTAAGTAAGTGACTACATACTAATTAGTTATAAGATTTATGAATGTACATTGTCGGCCAGTGACAATATCTATCGATCTTGTTTAGGTTCCTTGTAAATAATATTCGTTGTACAAACATGGTCTTCGTTTACTCAGAACCGAGATAAATACTGTTTCCCTCCATAATAAGAAATAATGTTTAACTATGTGTGTTGTGCATATTTTTCGGGCAAAAGTGGGACAAAGTAGTTTATTCACCCGTATTTAGTTGTACCCTGCGCGTATTGCTACGCCACTAACTAAAATAAATTCATTGGAATGACAGTGGCGCCATATGTCGAAAATTGGTCGTACCGTAAGAAACCTTCGCAGGCTCATGCACAACAACTTTGCTAAAGATCATCACATGATCCAATGCATAGTTTACGATTGTATAAAGGACATACAGACAAACATTCATTTTTATTTATTTACTAAGACACTATGTAATGTTTTCTTATGATACTACATACAAAGCGAATTGTTTCATTATTCTGGTAAACTTTATTATAAGAAAATGCTTGCATGTAATTAAACCATATTACATGCTAAGAAAAAATGAAAACAGTTTTTGCAACATTTTAAATAGATACGTCTTTATACATATGTATATTATGCGACGCCATTATTAGTCTTATAATTATTTTGTATTTGGATGATAATAATTGATAATACGTACTGTAATGCTGGTGTTCTACGTCATCAAATCGCATGTCAATAAACAAAAACAAAGAAGTTTTACTTCAATTATTATTAGATAACTACTATTAGATTATATATATCCTAAATAATTCTGTGTCTATTACTAATTGATTTGAGGTAAATCAAATATTGTATAATTCATAAACGATGTTGAACCTATCGTAAGAATGAAGACAAATTGTGTCTGCTTTTTACCTTATGGTATGGTTAACCTACATGGTACAGAAATCCTAAATTGCTTATTGATTCTTATTCATAGAGTTCTAATGCTTTTATGTAGTCGTAGTTCAAATATGTATTTCATCTACATATGTAAAAGCTGCCGAAGCCTAATGATTAGTTATATTTGTACTGTTCATTGAACAAATATTGTTATCATATAATAATCAATAATATGTGTATATGTACTCACATTGAATCATTTTATACTGTAATGATATTGTGTATTGAATACATGTTTGTGTACCGTACGATAGTAATATATGGATCTTAATAGATGATGTTTAAATCGAAGACATATTCATAGAAGTCAGGTCAAGAATTAAAAAAAACGAACGTAGGTACGAGTATATATGACGATTGTGATGACAGTAGAAGGTTCAAAAGAAACTCATCAGGACATTATTTTCTGCCTATCCCTATGGATAATACGCGTGACTGTATGAAGCTGTGTGTATTAATAGATGATAACTTTAATTACATAAAGTATAATGGTAAAAGAAATATTAGACACAGTTGCAATTGCTAACATTATGTGGGAGTTTCACAAAGGCTTAGTTTTATCTTGATTTTTATAAACTTAGGCAATTTTGATTAAACAAAACTTTTCCTACCTATTCTTACATTAAGTAACTTAATCGGACATAAAAACCTTTTTGTACTTTGCTCATACAGAATATCTTATTTCTTAACTGTCACTAACCCTAATTCGCAAGTTCTTGTGACAAAACAAACAACGACACAAGTCGCAACTTTTATCTAGCAACGAGACATTGAGGAGGATAAAGTAGATGAAGATAAATAGAATTAATGTTGATTAGTTGCCAGTAAAAGATACAGTTAGTCTAATCGAGTGAGCGGGTACCAACGGGCGCGTGACTGCTTTCCAATTAATCAAATCAAGATTATTGATTGAGACACGATTAACCGCGTAGAGTCCACGTAGAGTTAGTATGCAAAACATAAACGTTCCTACGGATTCAGTAATTTCTCTCTACGCAATACCTATGGATAACTATTAAATTACTTATTGTAAGATAAAATCTAGTATAAATGGACCTGGGTAATATATAAATTATTATTGTTCGATCAGTATAAAATAAAGTGTGACCATTTCGGTTGACGTTTATATTAATACTAAATATAAAGAATTATAGAATATGATTCAATTACAGGTACCTTAATAGGTAAATAGGTATGTGGTTTAAAAACAACGTAAAAGGACACAGTACGTTAGGTGGAATCAGATAAGAGTAGGCATTGCAGCATCAGTGACTATGATAATTAGATTCCGAAGCATCCGCGTTTTGAATAAGTAAATTTCCTCGCTTATGTCACTGAGAATGTAGGTCGGAGCATCCACGCGTGCTGGGAGTCTTTCTTACGGCCCTGTGTTACGGTATGTCATTATACCGCGCAGGTTATTCCTTTGTATTCCATACAATTTCTTCACAAGTAGCGTTGTGCTTGACCATTACATTGGTATGGTAATAGCACAACTTGTCTTTGAATCAATTGAAACAAAAAGAAAGATCTTTAATTTAACTGACTCTACAGTATTTCGACTAAATTGTAGCGCGGTGTAAAATTATTTTTGTAACCTAATGGAAGCTTGGAACTAATTCAATTACATTTTGAACATTTTTATAAAACTATACAATTTGCTTACTAATGTTTAATAGTACTTTATTTATAAGTTTATTTAGCCGCAAAAATAAGTTAGGTACGTACATACACAATAACATAATCGTTTGTTAAATTTAAAAATGTACACATGCATGCATGCATACATACATATTATATTCTAATTAGGTTTCGTCTATTTATTCTGTATTGTTAGTTGATTGAAATAATGGAGTAAGATTCATACATTTTGGTATTTAACGTTTATTGTATAGCTGTAAGCTCACATCACTCGTGTATTAAAAATATTACAGTCTTATAAGATTTACAATTTCGTCACAAATATAAGTACAAACATATCGGCTGATTGGCAGGACCACCATTCTATCGACTGAACATACAAATATGTATTTTTCGCTCAAATTTCCTAATTTACTCTAGCTTTATGTACTGCTTATATTAAATGTTACGATTTGTAAAGAACTTAAATATTTGTAACATACCTAGTGGTTTGGTAAAACATTTACCTATTAAAAAAAGACTCATATTATAAACCTAACAATCAACACAGAAAAAAAAGATAACAGATTCCTTAAATGCAATAGGTCTATTTCAACGCGGTTTTGAAAAAAAATACTCGGATTAAAGTCAATATGCAAAGAGATTCAAGATAAAAGCAATACGACACCACATTTTCCAATTATGTCGTTATTTATAAACTTAAGCTGAGTTACAAACATCGTATTGTACCAACAGTTTTGGCACTATGACGCAGGTGATGACGACGAAAGATTAACCCATCCATTCCGGAGAGACATTACAAAGTTATAGACACGATAAATCAATCCACTGTCTGACCACACACGAAGAATTCATTGACGTACATACGCGAAATTACATTGCTCAATTATCGCTTATTATTGTCGCCTAGACACCTAGGTACTTTAAATCTGCATTGCGCAAAATAAAAATAAAAGTAACTTTCAATTGCAAACATTATGTAACGTGTTAATTCGAAGCAAATTATTTATAAGATTCCACTAATCACTTAATGTACCTAATTAGATATTACAAAGAGTGTCCCATTGATGTTACAAGCACGTCGCTTGCTTACAAGGTGAGGCTTTAGTCACACATATTCTTTAGCACATTATACATGTACATTAACGATACTGCATCGAGCATGATGTGGTTAACAGAATTCCCTAGGCTTCCCACAGTGTATTCCGCACTTTAAATTTCTCACACACAGAATGTTTCATAATGTCATACTCGTCATTCCGTTAACCATGTTTGTGATCAATTTTAACAAGGACTTCATTTGATACCATTTTCTTATAAGACTTTGTTTCTAAAATGTTAAAAAAAATAAAGAAATTCATAAACAGTTTCATCTCCAATCAAAATCACTCAATTAAATCAAATCAAAAAATATACCTCGTTAATTATAATTTTCAAACCTTTTTTAAAACAATACGCATATGATTTTAATAACGTCTTGCGAACAGTGCAACGCCGGAAAACGTATGCCATTACAAAATTCATTCCAGATAACTCGTGACATAAATTTAGTATCTCCTCGTCTACAGTTCATGGAACTTGAATTGTTTGTGTATTTGTTGGTGTACGTAGTTGTTTACATGCATTCGAGACGTGCATGAGTCAATATATAGAAAGTCATTACCTTATCACCGCGGGCCGAGATGCGCTGCGGAGAAATGGCCGCGGCCGGCACGCATCGGGGACGCTCGCTCGGAGATACCCTTATCGGGCGCAGCCACACGAGCATTGTCCATACGTGACCAATAGATGTGTTTATTGATTAACATTCTTGAACTTTGTGCGAGTAAACATTAATGTTATGGTACTTATCTTTACTGCTTTCTTAATAAATCGAGTGCTTGCGTTTAAGTGAAAATTACAGCATTTAATGTCCAAATCAATTTCTTGGCGCGAAGTCGTAAAATTACACTCAATATAAAATTTTTGCGATAAAACCGACTGAGCTCAGGAATAGAAAGTAAATATGAATTAAAGTAACAAATTGACACTCACTTGGATTTCCTTATGGGTTTCTGACAGCGAATAGGTAATATTATTCCTATAGTATTAACAATGCTTTAGGTAGTGAAAGTTTTAGTCATCGCTGCTAGTTGCAAGGAGATTATACCTAAGCGATCAAGGAATTTTTGTATGAAATAATAATAGGTACGAAGCCATACGTAATTCAATATGTAATCGAAATAAAAAAATTATACCACTCAAGTTGTTTTATTAATAAATCGAGATGCATCCGTTAATCGGCGTGACCGATATCTTTGTGCATGCGCCACTTGTACATGCATTTCTTAAAGGCTTGCAATGAATACCAACAATAATAATTCACTTTGAATATTTTCCACAATAGAAAATTAGAACACATTTCGCAATCATAGTCCCGTTACCTCAATAGACCTCGGAGATTCGAAGAGGTAAACCCTCCAATTTATTGAATATGCCACTACTAGAGTGCGTATAGTTACAATTTAGTTTAGTTCCTATTATATTGAATTTATGGCAACCATTTAACGGGCTTGTAGTTAGCTAAGGGCGTCGGAGGCTTCGAGGCGAGCGTATTGTTGCGGTAACAGACAACCGAGCGGTAAAGTTGAAAGGCGACAGTAATTGGTTTTCGTGACAATTTCTGTCCAACAATTCAAGTATACCATTGCCGGTTCCATAAACTTCACCTATGTGGAGGTCGCTGTTTCCGTTTCAATAGGAAGGGAATAATTTTCGTAGTCGACATTGAGATCGCAAAAGATAATATCTTGGTTCGGGTGTAGTGCTAGATTCCTGACAGAATATCTCAGGGGTATCGCGCGTCCATCTCAGCGGACAGCGCCTCTGTCCTCGGCGAAATTCGATTTATCGCCGGGTGGGCACAACGCGGTCCGTTGTATGGTTCCGCCTCTTTACTCACAACCGGGACGCGCCAGGGCTATCACGCGATATCGATATCGCAATCGCACCACCTTAAACGAACTTGTTTGCACCTGTAAACGCTATTGGCATTACATCATCGCGTGCCATCCTTATGTTTAGCTTGCGGTCGAATATTTTTAATTGGGAATACAAATCTTGAAAATGATTCTCGCGAGTCAACGGAGATAGCTATCAAGTGTTTAAATAAGAATTATAATTACACTGGCTTTTGCTCGCGACTTCGTTCGCGTGGAATAGTGACTTTGTGCAGCATTTCAATTTTTAGGATGCTTTTATTGCAAATAATACATATGAAAATTAATAAATGAACAACTTCTATCTGATTTACACGAATAAAAAATGTACTTACATGAAATGTAAAAAAAAACATTATACAATAAAATGACTGCCTAAATAAATATTAGATTTAAATATATATATAGATTAGATATATTTTACATATTTTACAGTCAAATGCAAGCCTATCGTACAATAAAAAAAAACATAGATACTCATCATATATATATAGTGCAAATCCCTACTATTATCATAAATGTGAAAGTAACATTTATAATATTGGTGGGGATATTTTAATAAGTAACTAACCAACGCCAATCTAAAAGAGGGTGTTAATGCAATTTATACCTTTTTATGTAGAGGAATAAATATTTGTATTACGTTTATGAGATTAGTTATACGAGTACGTACAAGTTTACAGCTCGTCCAGGAGCCTACGTTTAGATGATTCAGCCATAAAACTCACGGGCAGCGTTGTATAATTATTTACAATTTATTACAGCAAACTGCAATATAGAGCCCGCTACTGTACTGAGTTATGGCGTCGTACATCGTTTTGGAGCAATTTACCATAATAAACCATAAAATCAAATCAATTAAGTGAAACCAGTATGTGCGTTCGTAATTGTGTGTAAGCGCAGCCCTGTGTAGCGGGCCCCGCAAATTAGTATAGAAGTTTGAGTACAAGAGGTGTCGGATTACGAGCGTCCGACGGCCGAGGGCCTTGGCCCAGCCCGCCGACTACAACCAACCACTAATTTATGTACCTTCCATACTTTCTGCATTGAATTCTATTATATACATCGAATACATTTATCTCCGGATAAAAACTAGTTTGGACACAAAACAAACCACAATCCCGGCACGGATTAAGTTAAATCCGTTGAACTTTAACGAAGTTGATAACTGATATCGTTCCTGTCCATACCGTATCCCGACTTCATTTCCAAACCGGATTTGATACGTCACGACTCAACAGTAGTAATCAATAAAATTAGTAAACACCGATAATGTTGCTAGAAGGAATTAACTAATCCAAGTATTGCGTTAATTGTTACTTATATTCAAACTAGCTGTGCCCGCGGCTTCGTCCGCGTGAAAATCAAAATTTTCCGGTTTTTGGTACAATTGTCAGTGCTGCTCCACTCCTATTAGTCATAGCGTGATTTAATACGAATTGTCAATGTTGCTCACATAAATAAAAGAATATAGGGGATAACAAAAGAAACAAATAAATGAAAATAATCTTGCACAAATGTGGGGTCAGAAACAATAAATTGTTGTTGTTTTTTCAATTTCACCAGAGATAATAACAACACGTATAGTGTTTCGTACATGGACTGCATTGGCGTCTGATCGCAATTACGGCCGCGTTCATCTCACTCCCACCGGCGGCACGGTGAATTAGCAAAAAATAATCATCAAAGCTCGCACCGCGTATCTACTTACGTTGGCTATCGTAGTATGTGAGTTAAAGAAAAAGAAAAAAGTTATAACGCTAAAAATCCTTTCATTAAAGTACACGATAACAATGTAGTACTAAGATTGGAAATACTGCAATAATACTAATACCAATTGCCCGCTGGACAGAAAGTATCGTTAGGTTTTTCCTTGGCTGTAGTGAGTTTTGCTAAAGCAATTTATATTTTTTATTATTGCAGAATGTCTATCTGTAAAAACATCTTTTGAACATCAAGATAGGTATTACCATAATGATATTAGCAAGTTTTGTACTCGTAGATATTGCAAAAAAGGCCAAGTATCAATACGGAATTCACAAAAAGAAAAATACATGAGATTGAATTCGAATATATGAGTATATTTAAAGTTTTATACATATGTAGACAACAAAATGATAAACCAATATTGATGTTTACTATTTATAAGGTAATGTGTATGATCGATCTCTAACAAGTGGGTACCGTAACAATCCTGCAATACATTAAACTTTAGGCATATTTATTAAATAATACCTCACAGTTTGGCGTTATTCTAATGGCATCCACATGTATGTATGGCATACGTATGTACCGCAACACCAGTCTGACCTAAATGTAAGGATACTACACATAAATAATGGTATTGACGTAACTGTTACAAAACTACACTATATTTCTGATTATATCACTATAGAATTGAAGGGTTTTGATTTAAATGACATGTAAAATTTAATTATCTTTCAGCCAAGTTATTCAAGCCTTGTTTAAGCATAAAATGGATACATGCAATGTAATTTGTAACACTTGATCGCGTTGATCGATGATCCTTATCTCAGAATAATATAATAATTAATCCGGGTAGCAAAAAATTGTGATCTCCATTCGTAATGAAAGGCGGCTGTGAGGCGTCCGATACAAAGAGGTTCGTATAGCGGCGGCTGACCTGACATGATCCACTGAGTCAGGGTTTCGCAACCTTACTGCCAGTCTGGAATTTAATGGTTATGTATCTAATTTGTAAGTACATTTATACTCTAATATTATAAAGCTGAAGAGTATGTTTATATGTTTGTTCGGTTGAACGCGCTAATCTCAGGAACTACTGGTTCGAATTGAAAAAATATCTTTGTGTTGAATAGTCCATTTATCGAGGAAGGCTATATGCTATATAACATCACACTATGACTAATAGGAGTGGAGCAGTACTGATAAATGTTGCAGAAACGGGAAAATATTTCTGTTTTGAGAGCAGTCAGCCGAGTCGGCATTTAGACGGGAAAAACTTTATGACACAGTGTGTTCCAGGCGGGCGAAGCCGCGGAAACAGCTAGTATTTTATATATTTAATTTCAATTCACATATAATTTCAATATTTTTTTACCCTCGTTAGTAGCGATTTATTGAACTAGACTGACATTCTACTTCATTATTAATATGCAATTTATTTAAAGTAAATGGTCACATGGTATTACAGTGGTTACCACTGCGCACGCTATTTCTCTGTAAGTACCTAATGTATATTAATTTTAATTTTTAATTAATATGTAATTATTTATATTACCTACTATACACATAAACGGATAAGGAAAGTTTAAACATACTAAAGGTATAAGATGAAGTATTAAGAAATATAAAATATGGCATGCAATTTCATAGTTACGTACGCCTGAAGCAAGATTATATCGATGGCTATATGAACTTCATTATTGGCTGTACTCGAATAATGAAGTCTACTTATAGACACATACTGTTTGTTCACTACACATTTTAATGAGTTACAACAGAGAAAAATTTACATTATTTCATTCGTTCATGACTGTTAAAAATCAGTGTAGTTATGTCCGAATAAAATTCCATTAAACATTCTTATTGGAAGTATCAATCTCAGCACTCAGTGGCGGCAACGCGTCTGGGATAAACCTCCAATAGGACGGATACCCAGCAATACTAATTGCACAATACTGTCTAATGCTAACCTGACGACTGATAATAATTGCTCCACACCTTTAGTCCTATTCTAGATCATGTGCAGATGTTGATGTTCGTAAACGGAAACTCGTCTACTGCCTGCGCTCTTTAGATAAAAAATGACGATATGAAAGTCAAAAATTCTCACGAAATATCTAAATCATCTGATTAGATTATACATGCCTTTATATGTGAAAACCAACTAAAACTAGCATAAAAATTACGCAGCAACATTAGTACAGGGAGCAAAAGGCACATTTCAATCACCCATTAGTCGGGACGCGTAACATTTTCTTTGAAGTATGTAACAAAGCATTATGTATACTATTGGTGTATTACGCCATGAACCTCTTACGGTGTCGGCTTTGGGAGTTTGTCCATTTATCACCGAAGAATCGCACTAACCGAGATATTAACAAAACCACGTAATTAATTTCAGAGACAAGGGAAGTATGACACAGGCAAAACTAAAAATACCTAGTAATTTTAAACCAGTGATGTCGTATATCCAATTCTGCATACTTCTGTATGTTAATAAAACCTTTTTTAGATTTAGATATTCAGTTATGACAGTTATTAGATTAAAATTCACCTTAGCCATAATAGTATTACTGTAGTTTAGTTATAACGTTATAAGGCAAAAGAGTTGTATCTTATTTAAAACTTGTAATATCTTTTTCATCTGTGTAAATTGCCAACAACGTATTCCGTTTCCGTGCATTTCAAATGTGGGGACTCCCCAAGAATGTAGAAGAATAGGTTAATACAAATCGTACGAGCTTCGTTGCACTTGTTTGAAAAGAAAACCTTACACAACGCGTGCAGGTTCTCTACGGCAACGGACAGGGCCATTACACATCGTGCACACGCGCACGGTGTAATTTATAACGTTTTTAACTATGTCCTATTTCGTTTACTATCATGAGCTGACCACAGTCCGGAGCGTGAAAGCTTATACTGTAGCATGATACGAAATAAGCATTAAGTGTTATAATTATTATACCATCATGTCACGGCTCTACCCCGTAATTGTAATTTGACGTAGTGAATCATAGGTAGCCTTTCTGAAATCGTCGCCTCCATGTATTAAGCAAATGTTTCTATTTTATTTATCGCTATAAATGAAACGCTTTTGTTATACAAAGGTATTTTTAATATTAGTTTTATTGTTATTTGTATTTATTTTGACAACTTTTTCCGACGGTTGCAACATCACAAAGTAAACCAGCAGCAACATATAACTGAACAACAGACTTCCAAACGTCACTAAAGCAACGTATTGTTTCCACCAATGGTGCAAATTATTATCTATACTGACCCATAAACTGACGAATGCAATCGTTTCTATAGTAGAGACTATGATCCAAAACACGTGCCACACGCGAACGTGGCGGAAACGTATCTTAAACTCCATCAGACAGAACAAATATATAAAGGCTAGAAATAAATAGAACGCCCGTCTCACTGTGCTTGCTTGTGGCACTATTAGAAACAGTAGCATTATTTGATAATGGGAGAAGAGTACTATTATCGATACAAAGGGGAAGAAGTTAATAAATGCGGCGATAGAGAGCAATCGGGCTACAAAAAATGCGTACCATCCTAAAAACTGTACTAAAGCGGCTGTTATGTCTTGGGGTTCTAGACCTCGAATGTGAGATCTGGGCACTCTGCGCGGAATGTCTGGTTCGTCTGGTATCACCTCGCAGTGCTTTCGTCTGGATGGCGCGGACAGCCATGTAGGAATAGATTCAGCGTTCTCCATCATTTTCTCTGCCCATACTGCCAGAGAACCCGGCCGCGGAGCTGGTGTAAGCGGTGGAGGTGGAATATCAAGCTTTTCTATAGTATACTGAGTATCTCGTCTGCGGGGAGCAACTCTGTCTATTATTGTTAAAGGTCTCTCGTTGTCCTCATCACTGTCTGCCAATGTGGCATTTGCATTATCCTTTACTGAGACTGGTGGTAAATAATCTGAACTAGAATCAGAATAGAAATCGTCATCGTAATAATAGGCATCCTTTTCTGAAGACCGTGGTGAAAATTGTATCAAGTCACTATTTATGTTTTGTCTGCTATCATATGACTTCTGCGAAGAGCTGTACTGTCTCTCGACGGCCGGTTTGTAAATAGGTTCTTCGTTGTTATTTTCATTGTCCTTGTCTGGATTATCACTAACAATACTATCACTGTTAACGTTTATTTTATTACTCCAGGGGTACGATCGACCGCATATCTTTTCTCTTTCGAACCTCCTGTATATTGTTGCTGTGCTAGCCATGCGTAATGATGAGGCAACCAAAGTCACTGCTTGTAGAGTCACTGAAAAATTAAAACAATTTGGTTATACATATATCTCATTTGACTGATAAATAATAAATAAAAATATATAGAATCATATTTATAATTACTTTTGTCATAATCCGGATTTCTATACCCCGCCATCATGTCCACTATGTTGACAATGGCATGTGGAGCAGCATGAATAAAAGATTGCAGGAACAAATACAGTTCCAATGGTGACGGCAATCGGGCATTTGAAATGGCGTTATGCACACGCTCCTCATCATCAGCACGACATGCAAAAACTGCCTCTACCCACCAGAAGATTGAGTAACAATATCTAGAATAATAAAATAATAAATATTTTTCAACGAATGGTGACAGAAAGTCTATTCTGATGAGATTGGCTTGACGTGTTGGCAGCAGTAGCCTTCAGAGACGCAGAGGTACACGGAAGGCACAAGAATCCATAATTTTTTAGTTTCTAATCATTACATCTTTTGTTTGTTAACTACCTTACAGAACAAAAAAAAAGTGTAGGTCCTCGATATTCCAATAGGCAGTTGAACGCCTACGACTATTTAATTCCAAATATTTTAATGGCAAGAAAGAAAAAAGGACGTATCTTCTAAATAAATTATGATCGTAATATTATTTTCTGAGAAATTCGTAATTGAAAATCAAAGGTTCTAATGTAATTATTAGTTGGTAAATGAAGTTATTTTCATAGTTTCCAATAATTTGTTTTTGACTTACCTTCCAATCGCAGCGATTGGGAAGAAAATTGTATTGAGAATTTGCATAAATATCCATTTAATGTCATTGCGCTCTATCTCCACTGTATATGCAGATAGAGTGGTCTTCAACCCAGTAGGCGGACTGGCGAGCGTGAAAACGAAACATACTAGCGCTGGTAACACCATCAGTATTGTACAGAAAGCAGCTAGCCTAGGAGAAAATAAATTTTTTATTACTCTATGATAGATAACTTTTGAACTAAATAATTCCAGTAGCGATCGAGTTACTGACCCATCTTTACCATTCCAGTAATGTCCGTAAATAAGGGCTAAGTCGAAACACATCAAAGTAATGTATACCACTAGACCTCCGCAAGAGGGCAGGACCCGGTGCAAGAGCAGAGCCTGCCAAGTAGGAAGTTTCCATCCAAAGACCTCTCCGGAGACTTCGTTGTCTAATTCACACACCACCATCTTTTTATTTGTTTAATTGGTTTAATACTAGAGACCACATTTTTTGTAAATGAAGTCACGATTTTCTTACACTTAATCACTTACATCACTGCAATTCATTTTATTTTAATATATCTGTATACAAACAAATAAACAATTATCAAGCTCATGTAAAGTTAATATTTGATCATTTGAAATATTTACTTCGACATAAAGGAACTAATTACTGAAAAATACATAAATGTCCAATTGAAATGAAAGAAACGGGTGGACAAAAGCAATGTATAATATACTACACACACGCCCATTGATTTTCAATGATAAGATAATGAATGTTAGCGCGAACTGATAAAATCCACCCGGTGGCATACTTTAGTTAAGCGATACCTTCATTAAAGTTTTGGTAGTCTTCTATGAAAATTGTATATAACATGATTATTGTTATTATTATTATTGTATGTATAATAACAACTATTATAAAACATTTTACATTTTCTTCTTAGTGCGATATACGTAATGTATGTAAAATATTACAAAGCAATAACATTCTGCATTACAAATTTTCATTAACGCTTCATTCAATGTTTAACGCCTGATTAAAACTTGAAGCGATATTAAATCATTGATAGGTCTGAATGAAGCTACGAATAATTCGTCGAAAAATATGATTTACATAATACGTGTTCCTTGTTTGCCAAGCCACCAATATGAGATTGTTTGAGGTTTGGCTTGATCCCCTACCTCGAAAATGCCTCACGGAATTAAAGGACTACCCAAACTAATTGAATTCCTTGCATTTTAGCCAAACGAACTATGAGCTAAGAATATGAAGTGAAAAAAGCAGATAATAATACTAAAAACTAAAAACAAATAATAATACAAAATATTTTCTTGGCATACTGTGTCTTGTTTATGTTGTATTAAAGTTAGAGAAAATAACAGTTGTCTTAAATGTCACCTTGACAGATCTGGAGACATCAAAACATAGTTTCATAATCGCATAATCAATCTCTCTGTTTACAAACTGTTTAAGGTTAACAGTTAATTTAATCAAAATTATTTGTACAATAATTTTTATTTGTACAAACAGCCATGTTAAGAAATATAGTACTACGAAGGATTCACAAGCCTCGAGCATTATTGTACTCTAATGTACAGCACACAAAACAAATACATTGTGGAGTTTGTTTAAGAAGTCCAAGGCATACATCAAAGCCAAATAGTCCTACTTCTCCCGCTATAGCTAGCAAATATCAAGTGATAACAGAAGCTAATTCGCCGATTATTCAAAATACTGCAGAAGAAATTTCCGACCAGGACAGATATGCGATTACAAGCGATGAATTCGAAGGAATAAACCTAGAAAGTAAGCATTTTACTATCAAGGAACAACTCTGTATGAGATAGACGTAGGTCACTATTAAAATGTATTTTGTATTGATAGGATTCAGTTTCTCCCAGCAGCTCAGAGTTGGTTAAATGACAATTAATAGAGAGTAGGTTATGCTTAAGATTACCCTTCTAAGTAAGCATGGAATTTTAAATTTTTGTATTTGTGAAACAATTTATTCATTCATTTATTGAATGATTTACTACCTTGGACAAGTACATCAACAACACTGACTTATAAAATGTAGGCACATAGATGTATATCTTTTATACTAAAATTACTTAGAACTTAGATCTCGATTATCTTCTTTTTTTAGGGGGAAAAAATGGAGTTTTTGAAATAGAAGACCTCATAGAATTACTTCAAAGAGAAAACTCTAAGAACATATTTGTTTCGGCTGTTTCCCAGGATATTAACTATGTCGAGTACATATGTATTGTTAGTGGTCGCAGCAAAAGGCATATTTTGGCATTGGCCGAGTTTGTCAGAAAGGTTTATAAGAGAAAATGCTACAAAACAGATATCATACCAAGAATTGAAGGAAAAGATTCCGATGAGTGGATGGCATTAGATCTAGGTAATATTTCAAGTTTTTAACTCAATTCAGACATTATAACTGTATCTGCACCAGTGATCAGAGCAAACTATTGGTTAATGTTTAGTATAATAAGGGTGATGCAAATTTCACTTTCTGAATAAGCAAATGGCATATAGAGCAAAGAAAGCACATATAATATGTATAAATTCAGCACATTCACAGACTGATCTATCTGAATAGGATTATATAAATTTAATGTTATTTTTCGTTCTCTGAATGCTCTTAATGTTAGTCGCTTAAATATATTTCAAGAATCCAAGGATTTTTATGTTGTGTGAATATGTGGACATGTGTTGATTAGACTTCACACATCTGCATTAAGTAATCTTTATTCAGCTTATGCTGTGTGACAGCTGGTTTATTAATTAATATTCCTTAGAGTCGACATAATTTTAAACATCTTGTGTAATAATGTTTCAGGTAATATAGCTTTGCACATATTCTCAGATAAAGCCAGACAGGTGTATGACTTAGAAACATTGTGGGCTGTGGGAGCAGAGTATGATGAGCAAACGAATAAGAAAAGTGAAATTGTAGATATATTTGAAAATTACAGTGCTTACTTAAAAGATCTTAAACCTTTATCGTAATTAATTGGATGCAATCTTATAATATTCATTGAGAAATGGAATGTGTTCCTACATAGAAATTAAATTAAAGTCATTTAGACCTATGTATGTTTAAAATAGAAAATAAAGTGGCATAGGTATATTCATTAAAATAATAACGCAATAAATAACTCATATATGTTATTTCAAATAGAATAAAATACAGCATAGAAAGTCTCATATAAAATGTTTATTCTTGCTTAAATTACATTAAAGATACATAAAGTATGGATTGTATAACTTAATCACAATCTGAATGGTTGAAATCATCAAATACAATCAATTCCTTTTGTTTTATTTATTATTAACCAAAACTAGATGCCAATTAGTCCATTGAGTAAAATATTCCTTTAAAATATAATTATTGAAACAATTACACTTAACACGTTCACATAATATGTAAGATTTGATTATAAAATAATTTGGCATAATTTCATATACACACTATGTCAGAATCCTAAATGCATTACACTTAGTAAAATAAAAAATTATATCTGTTGACTAAGCATTCATGACCACAATCACAAGATCCTTATTTCAGTCAAATGCAGTTACACATTCTAGAAGACTAATTTTATCATATCCTAAAAGCGCAGTTTCGGAAGCAAACTATCAATATTAGTGCTTCTTATGACAAACTAAATTAAAATTAAATTGGAAGCCAATTCAATAAAAGAAAATTAAGTAACAAATCAGTTACAGGTAGAATACAAAAAATATTGGACCACTTTTACAAGTCTTTCAGATTAACAATACATCATTATAAACTTCTACTAAAACTGTTTTGCTTATAATTGAGCATTTCTAAGCCTTGTACACAGGACCAGAGTACAGTAAATATGCGCAAACCTGAACAATTTTGAAATGATTTACTGTTAATTATGTCACTTTAAATTTGTATCCACTCTGTTATACCCATGTTAGGCTGAGTACTGAGCATTTATTGAATATTATGGTTATTAATTAACAGCCAGTCTACAAAAATTTTCTTTATCCACTTTGAAACAGTCCAGAAACATCTGGCAACTTCAGTACTCATATGGTTGCAAGCCTTTAAAATAAATCATGCATTACTTTATTTGTTGAGTACAGCTTATTGCAGGATATTGGACAATATATGTTTTGATTTAAAATGTCTTAATAGTATCAAAATATAGTATATATACTATAGTATAATATAGTATAATATACTATTGTTAAGTGGACATTTATTGTTAAATAACTAAAACACCACCGAAGCACAGTACAAATAAATACAAATCATCACTTTGGTGCAAATTTCTAAAGACCATATTAATTATCAAAAATGTAGATTTTGTGATACCAATTTGGATCCAAGTTTTAGCTCCAGACTAAATTAAGACAATATGGCCACACTACGCCTCACCCCAGCACCAGAATTGACATTGTCCAAGCTTGACCACTTTTTGATACCATTTTTTACAATCTCTGCAGATATTTTATCCTCCATAACCCTAGACATTGCCTCGAGTTTTTGTGCCCTTTCTTTACTGAGAGGCTCACTAGGAAATGCTAGGTCATTGGCCTCGGCTAAGGTGCGCAGATCAAAGTAATATTTCGCATAAACACTGGATGGTACATTTATGTTGAACTGTAGCATTTCTAAAAACTGCCTCTCCAGTTCATTCATATCTTCGACAGTAATGTCCTTCAGAATCTGACAGTAGTCCACATTCCAGACTGCCTGATCGTCCCAAACTTTGCTAGCCAATAAAATTGCACCCAAAACTATTCTCCTCCAGTTAGACGGAGCTATATCGAGTTCAGCACATATTAGAAGTCTTTCTAAGTATACCAGTGTAATAATAGCACACTCGGCTGTCAATTGTGCAGCATTAAACAGAGTTCTTACAAACTTATAAATCTGCTTGTGTTCTGGATTATACCTATCATAATCATCACTGACGCCTTCTTTTACCAGTGGGTGTAGTTTCTCATCAAATATGTCTATTCTGCGTTCAGATGTTCTATTCTTTATATGGTAGTAGATAGCCAAAGCAACACACTTCACAGTGTTTTTTAGGTTAGGCTGGGACACTGTACTATCATCTAAATAAATTGTAGAACAGGAACTGCTTTTCTTTAGCTTATTATCAGCTATTTGGTGTTGACTACGTTTCCGGGTTATACCGTTTTCAATAGATGCTTTGGATCTTTCCATAAATATGGTACCCGCAATTGGGTCTTGAGAGGGGTCAATGTCGCCATCATCAGGCTCCCTTTCGCTGATGTGTTGGATATTGTTTGAACTTACTTCACCCTCCGGGAGGTAGTCATCTAGTTTGACGATGTCCTTTCTGATGGGCGATGGACTTTGGTAACAACAACAACTGTTCTGATTACCCATTGTTATGTAGTGTTGATGATCGTTAAAGATAACTCATTATTTAGTCTCTAGCCACTAACGCACATTTAGTTACACATAAATAGACCTCCCAACCAAAAGAATGACATAAAAGGCCCATAATACCTAAAACAAAAGAAATGAATTCGCGATTACTAAACACACATGTTAAATTATTACAGTCATAAAGAAGATATGTTAAGTTCCTTTACCCCTAATATTTAATGATCACAATAAATTCATAATCATTTTCCAAAACGAATCTATCGGAATAGAGATCATCGTTTTACTTTGACAGCAGCGAGGAAACGTCATTGTCTAATACAGATATAGATTATACAGATAAAAGTATTGTATCGCAAATGTTATTCAAAATGAAAAAGAATAGTATATTCATTTGATTGGGTAAAATGCAAAAGAAATCATAGCCAAACATAAGTTTATTATATAGTTTCAATTGTTTTTTTCTTCCAAACTTTGTTGTTAACATAGGTAATATAGTATAACTGTTGAATCAGTTATTATTAAAACTGTGACTAGGATTATCTTTTATAAATTGTCAACCAAGACTTACAATGCAATAATGGTCTGAAATTGGGTGAAAATATTTAGGTGAAAAACAAATCATATATCTTTAATAAAAAAACAATTAATGTACAATGCAGATGTAGATATTTCTCGGATTGGCGGATGCAAAGGCTCATATATTAGGTATTTTATTCTTATAATTAAATAATTTATTGAGGGGATTTGTTTGACTCGTAAAATCTTTGTCCACAGAATATAAATTATAAATATTCTATAAATAAGTTTTGTCGATCGTGTGCTAGGTTTTGGCCCTGCCTATGCTATTAGACTTGTAATTTCAAAATGGCCGCATCTCTTAGTTTGTGTGATAACCATATTTACTAGTTGGCGCGTGCTTTTATTAGATAAACCCATTTTTCTATTTTAGTTGGTAAATATTATATTCATATGTAAATATTTGTACATTTTTACCATATGTAATTTGGTTTTAATACAACATTGAAACGATTTTTAGGATACGATGCGTCGTAAGAGTGAACGTACCGCGAGTAAGAAAACGAAAGCATCTCCTGAGAAAAAAGATAAACTTGAAAAACCAAAGCGGCCTAAGACGAGACGTAGAAAGGAATCTACGTCTTCTGAGAATGAATCGACAGAGGACGCAGTCACGGAGCAACCACCGGCGCCTGAAACTGTAACCGAAAACAACCCGCCACAAACATCGGCTAAGGAGGACAGCCCGGAAGATAGTAATGAACAAGTTTGGCAAGTGAAAACTTCTGAAGGCGGAGATATGGGTGAGATTCAAAAATTAAAGATATGCTTAACACGGCCACTCCACCACACCACTCCACGATCTACTCCAGAAAGAGCTGATAGGTCTCCGCGTAGCAAAAGGAAACTTTCCCGCTCTGCAAGCGGAGAACCTGCGGAGGAGCGTAGAAAGACAAGACATCGCTCTAAACGAACAACAGTTGATTCCAAGGAGGATTCTGACAAGAACCAAGACAGTCAGGGTGATGAACCAGATGATAAAAACGAGCCAAAGGTTTCCGATGAAACCCAAAATACTCAGATGCAAGAAGTAAGTTCAAATGATACTCCTATATCTACATCGATAGATGAAACCAAAACTTCAGAAGAAACAAAAGACAGTGACAGTGCAAATACTGCCACTGAGGAAACTAACCAAACTGACCAAAAAACCCAGAATGAGGAAAGCAAATCGGAATCGCAAGATAAACAATCTGATGCAGATACTACTGTTGCATCGCCTAAATCTGAAACAGAAGATAGACAACATAGCTTAATTGAGGAGGAACAAGGCTCTCGTAAAAGCAGTATTTCTGAAGACAAGTCTGAAATATTGGAGATACATGCAGATGAGACTAGACCAAAATCTTCCGATGTAGTGATTGAACAATCAGAGGAGCCAGAATCACCAAAGCCATCTAAGGAGGAAAACGTTGAAATTGATGTGGATAAAACTGAGGTAAGTATTACAGGTGATAAAACAGAAAGCATTAATTGTGAGAACGTCGACAGTACAGGAGATAAGCCAGTTATTACTAATCAACCAAATGTTGTAGAGAGCTCTAAGAGTCCAGAAAAGGAAATAGTGAGTTCGGTTTCAGAAGAAAGAGAAAAACCAGTAGATGATCCAAAAGAAAACAATTTAAAGGAGTCAGTTTTGGAAACCACTTCAGTTACTCAAGAAAGTATTGTACATAATGGACAAACAACAACCCAGTCAAATAGAAAGAGAAGATGGGGTTCTCGGCCCAGTAGAATAGCTACACAAAAATCAATAACAATCTCTACAGATATTTTAAAAGACATTATACCAGATGTAAAGCCAACAGAGTTTGATGAAGTGATTGAGGAGAAAAAACATCATAGGAGAGTGGATGTAACAGAAAAACTTGAGAGACCTGTGCTGCCCAAAATTGTCATTGATAACACTGATAATGTGGAAATAATGAAAAAGGAAAATGATGACAGGGATAAAGAAAATGTAAAAATCAGAGAAACAAATCTGTCATCAAATAGGAAAATCTCTATTATCAAGGATACCGATAGTATAATATCGAGACCACCAAGCCCCCCAAGACACAAGCAGTCTAACATTCTGTTTATAACCAATTTAGTGAGACCTTTCACATTACCACAGTTGAAAAATTTATTGCAAAGAACTGGAAGGATTGTGGATAATGGCTTCTGGATAGATAGAATTAAATCTAAGTGCTACGTTCAATATGAAACTGAAGAGTAAGTTAATTTTTTCTGAAT
Organism: Aspitha aspitha aspitha; assembly: GCA_018246895.1. NCBI lineage: Eukaryota > Metazoa > Arthropoda > Insecta > Lepidoptera > Hesperiidae > Aspitha > Aspitha aspitha. The sequence continues at coordinate 24,474 of DWGJ01000280.1, forward strand.
TTGATCTAGCTGTTTATAATCTATTGCCAGGAATGCTAATTTTAAAGATATATATAATTTTTACAGTCAGGCAGTTGAAACAAGACATGCCCTACATGGAGTAACATGGCCAGTATCAAATCCAAAAACATTACATGTAGATTTTTCTACAAAAGATGATTTTGATAAGGCAAAGGCTAATGAAGACACAGACAATGCTCAGACATCAACCATTCCGGGGACAGTGGAGGACTGGTTGCGTGAGCAGGATTTGAAACGAGAACGAGGGGAAGTGGTAAGCAATTATAAAAGTTTATGGCTTAATTCATTAATAAATAAAAATGTAATGAAATACAAAATGTAAATATCTAATTTTTCTATTAAAGGATAAACCTTGGGAAAGAAAGATGTTGATGCGAGAATGGGACGTTGGTAAAAATGAAAAAGGCAAGGAAAAAGATAAGGTTAACAGAGATGATCGCTTTCATGACAAAAGGCGACATCATACTCCTGAGAGAAGTCCAGAACCAGGTAATATGCTTCTTTCACTCAAATTTCTTATTTCATTTTGCTAGATAGCCTTTGGTAGGGAGCCTTTACAACTTGACGTACATTAGTGCTTTAAGAAGGCTAGCATTTTATTGATGATGATGTATTTGGTTTCATCCAGGTGTAACTAATGTTTATGTACATCATCAAGTTAGAAAAGATCTCATTTATTTTATAATAATAAATTAGTCTATACGAACTTTTTAATAAAATTTGCTTCTTTTGTCTACAGCAAAGAAATTTAAGAAAAAAGAAGAAGAGGCTCCAGCTAAACTCTTAGATGATTTGTTTAGAAAAACAAAAGCCACACCATGTATATATTGGCTGCCCTTATCAGCAGAGACGGTAAAAATATTTTTAGTTGTACATATTAAATATGACAAACACTATAGTAGGACAACTTTATTTGTTAAATTCAACACAAGAAGACTTGTCTTATTTGTTTATGGCTTGAATGTCATATAACTATTATGAAAAATCTTCTGCTACCATAAATGGAGTGTTGCAGGGCTACACTTCTATACCACAATACAATCTAAGCTCAGAATATTGAGGATAAACATCTGACATGAAAGCGATTTCCCGAATTAACCAAAAGTTTCAAGTACCTAAGATATTAATGAAAACCGATAAGAATTAAATTACTGTGTAAAAATTTGATTTGTGGGATATTCAAATAAGCATATGATACATTGTACACTGGTTTAAATAATAAATATAGTGGAAACTATATTGAGTTATGCACAAACATAGTTTGTTTTATAGATTGCTGTAAAAGAGGAGCAACGGAGACAGCACATGGCTGAGCATGAGCGTCGCCTGCAGGAGCTACGGCGCACCCATCGCAGACATTAGCATGGTCCGTCCCATGTTCATTCATACACACATACATATAAACATACCCTACAACACATTTCATACACTATATAATACATGTTTAATTTCACTTAATTAACTTAGCGTCGGTGGACATTATACACATAACTTGCACATCTAGCCATTCATTTAACAACTCACTCCATATTAATAATTAGTCGGGCGGCCCGACATTTCTTTCAGGTCACATAATTTACTTGTTGACACATTGATATTCATCTTTTCGAAGAATTCCTTAGATGTATGCAGCAGTTGATTAGGTTATCGACGATATTTTCAAGATTGTAGGCAAAAGCGAAATTAGAGAAGAATATTTGAATTTATGTTATACAAAATGTTATAGAAAGGCAGGCTGGGAGGAAATCCTATGATTTAATTCATCGTCGGAGTAACGCAGTCACTTGATCGATCGAGGGGACCTTGCCGACACTCCGCAGTGGACAAGAAATGATGACCTAGATATAATGTTACTTCGTCGTTGTCAAAGAAGCTGTCTTCTGGATTTTATGTTCATTATTAATGTTACATCGACCGGCAGTTGTCTTTGCCTCGCAATAACATGTGACTCCTGGCAAGACGAGACGGCGAGACGGCGTCGTAATGTCAAGATGGTGTTTAAGAATAATCGTGAACAATTTTATAAGTAGTTTAGATTACGGAAGAGGACTCCTAATCTGATAAATATCGAATTGAGAACACTGGAGGAAGCAACTCTTCGTTCTGGAAGACTCACGGGCGACATGGAAGTAAATATCCATACCTAACCTATAACGACGAAATTGTCCAAATGTTATCTGTCATCAGCATATTAATGTATATTTTAAATGTAGACAACGAGAACATTCAAGACTAGCAAGTCAAGATAGTACAATGTGACTTTATGCGAGTGGTCTGGTAATTGTAATTAAATATTCCAATAATTTGATGGTTAATAAACATTTCCAAAATACACTTGATGTTTTGCTTACATCCATTTTGTATTCATCTATGTATATATATCAAACAGGACGGCGACTCAGAGATAAACCCAACCAAATCATTGAATTCAGGATCCTGATATTTGTATATAGAAAATACTATGACGACAGGAAAGTTTGTAGATAGGTTGTTGATACAGCGTAAGAGCTTTTACACATGACATTTTTAATATTGACGCTCTTGATAAAAATAATATTTAATTTGTTATTGATTTTGGAAATTCAATTTCACACCCGATTGCATAAATTATAATAGTCAATTGTGATTTATAACAGCCAAATGTTTTTGTATACAAACACCCTTTCTCGTATTTGATTAACAAGTCGGTTTGATATGATACATTGTAATTTATAGATAATCTTTGTATTTTTACTGATCCGATGGTCCAGTACTTTGTAAAACTGATTGCCGAGATGCATGTAATTCGATTCGTGCTCAAGAAAAAAATATTTCTGCGATAAACTGGAACATTCGTTCAATGTGTGTGTAAAACCATCTAAATAAGTATGAACTTTACCAGATGTCTGGTTAACGTAGAACAAGCTGTGCCTAATTTGGAATCAGATTTGTGTATATGAAGTTAGCCAAAAATATTGTAACTATATTCAGGTTTACGAACTACGAACACACTCGTATTAAAAAATAGTAAGAGTACATTCAATCCAAAAATGGTAGGCATGTATCTTATTGATAGTCAGCTCACTTATTTTTATGTACAATTATTACAATATTATATCATGTTGTAATAGAAATGTAGAATAAAAGAATCTAATCGCTATCGACCTATTAACATGGTCTTAACAGATACGAGTTTATCCTTGTGATAAATTGTGATATGGAGTCTTAGGCAGTTGTGTTGGCGGATTGTAACGTCAACCACTGCATATGTTTATTAGTATTAAAAAAATATGGTAAGTGCAATATGGTAATTTTATTCATATTCAAAGGCAATCCTATCCATTTTGTTTATCACGAGTATTCCATTATAGGTACACATGGGCAATAAAACCGGGCTATTTTTACATAAAATATGAAACATGAGTAACTGTGGATATACTAAAATTTCATTAAAATGTAACATGTTCACTATGTTGGTAATTGTTTTATAGGCCTTGATATGGTGTATATGGCTGGCGCTGTTTGCGTCAGCGTTAGCTGAGGAACCGTTTACTTTAGAAGAATTTGTTAGAGGGCAGTTCGCGCAAAGGGGATTCCTTGGAACTTGGATATCTGGTAATGTATTTTAGAATAATTCTATAATCGGGAATAATTCAGGTTCACGGAAAGCTTGCCGCATCTTCGTACAATAAAATATAAAGCCCGTGTCTATCAAATGGTAGGACATGGGAAAAACAGTCCATTTCTCAAGTATAACATTTCGATATTAAAAATGAATTTGTGTTTTAAACCAAGTAAACGGTTTTCCACTTAGGAGTTCTAAAGGTCCGAAAGCTGCATCGTGCACCGCTCAACCTCGCAGATATTGATGGTTTGCACACGAACATATTCATTTATATCATGAGCAATGATCTTACTATGTAGATTACACTTAGGGGATGATATTGGGGGAATCATGAAACTGTTAAAACTGGTGTTGGGAAATTCGTAGATACAGTAAGAACTAGTAATGTTCCATGTACGTTTAACTTGTAATTGTATCGCGTGGTTCTAGATACCGAGTTCACGTACACAGTAGCGGGCGAACCCGGTATCTACGTATTCAATGTGACTGCGATGGATAGTGACGTCCTCGTGCCTGGGGATCTCATGGTTTGTAGCTTTTTTTAATTAGACAAGTAATCTACAGTTTGATGCCACTAGATATAACAAGAATTTCTTAGAGAGAGTTTACCAATTATTCGTTTCTATGGTTGACTGGAAGAATATTGTAATAAGCATTAAGTATTACGTATATGAAAGCGTAAATTTATAGGTACTAATGAATAAAATTCACATGTCTTTTCATGGATTGGAAATGACTGGTTTTTCTTAACTAATCTTAACGTTGAAAACATTACAAGGCCTTTCTTCTGAATCGAACAGTCGATAAGAATTAATCACGTTTACTGTGAGGAATAAGCGAATTAGCCAAGTGGACTGCGGTACGGACTGTCTGAACAGCTTTCAGTCTGTGTAATTCTTTTTCGATGAATTGTCAGAGTTGAAGTACAAACTAAGAAAATGTCAAATTGTAATAACTCACGCTAATAATTGATAACTCACGCTACCCGCAACTAGCATATCCATAATACAAACTTTAGTAGGAGATATGTTTTTTGCATTCTTTGCATGAATGAAGACTAAAATTACAATTTCAGGCCCAATTGAATACCAGTAATCCCATTTTGTCGGCGGATAGGAAATTTATCCTAGCGCCAAGTGAAGTTGAACAAGTAAGTAACGATTCTCGATCTTTGGAGTAAATAAGTACATTGTTGTTTCATTTACTGAATTTTTAACGATAAAAGTTTATTAAGTATATCAAGTTAGTTATTAAAGTCTTATCATTATTATGGTATTTTCATTTCATAATAATAAAATGATAAAGCTATCTTTCAGTCTCATAAAAGTTTACACGTTAATATGTTATCGTTAGACATTGTAAATTGATAAAATCGTTGAAGTTACTGTTTTCTTGAGGCTCATCGATTAAGTTAATAATAATCACTTAATTCTTTTTCAGGTGTACCGTTATTCTACCACCGCTAAATTTGCTCTCTACGAAATTGAAACTAGGTAACTTCTATGAATTTTATGCTTTTACACGACGAAACCGATATTATGTCCAAAATTCGGGATCCTTGGACAAAGTTTTATTCGAATAAACCATATCCAAGAGTCAATTGTATTTGGATTTTGGTTAACCGGTCTCTGCTACCCTTTACCTACATACATATATTCACATACTTTAAGCAAATAATTTAATTTTATTATATAAGTCGCATTATACGTCGATGTCTGCGATATAGGTACATGATTAAATCTATGCGGTAGATAGGTATTTTACTTCAGAAATACGACAATGGCTTTGCAAGTAAATACTACACCATGTTACAGGTAGGTACTCTTATTGAGATGTCTGCATTAAATTAAAAAAAATTAAATACTCTGTCTTAATCACATCGAGGATTACAAATTATTGTTTTTATTTCAAAATAGGTCAATAAAATACATAGCGGACCACCAACGTCTCCAGCTGTGTATATTTGGGGGCGGCCACTCGCTGGCCTATGTTCTGGACAACAATGTGTACTACCTCCCGGAGAACAGCGAGGAGGCAATCCAGCTCACCGACGACGGCATCCCCGGCGTCGTTTACAACGGACACACCGACTGGGTGTATGAAGGTGCGCTTGTCCTACTAAGATGAGATAGTCAGATAGAGAGATAGGGCAATGTGGCCTAAGACGAGAGATCTCTTTCATGAAACGAGATGCCTCCGTGTTACTTAACTATATTAGTAAGCTGCATTAGGTAGGTATTATTAGGTAGGTTTAACTAGCTATTAGCTAAGCAACAATTAACAACTAGGAATACCTAATAAGGTAAGGTAACAAGCATTACGTAACTTTGATCGCATCAACAGCACTAATATGAAGTCTATGCCTTGGCGGCCATACTGCTCTAAAGATTGGCTACCAACCAACATAAGGGTAAAGTAGACCCCCGCGAACGCTTTTTTTTAAATAAGGAAAGCAACAAATTAAAATAATAATAATAATAAAACAACGGTTTATTTTCTTGTTAAAGAATGCCCGAACAGATATATGATTAATTTCTAAAACTTGTACACCGTAAAGGCAAAATATGGATTGTCTAATAATTGTGTAACACCTTAAATGTAACCATATTTATGCAAATAGATGTCTTCGTCTTTCTCCTTGTCTTTGCCTTTATACAGTGCTAATTCTCATTGATGTAGGTTATTCTTAGTGACCACATGGTTATTGCAGAGGATGTGATGTACACGGGGCAAGCGACGTGGTTCTCGACCGACGGCTCGTACCTGGCGTTCGCGAGCTTCAACGACACGCTCGTGGAGAGCTACTCGTACTACTACTTCGTCGACAAGACCGACCCGGACGACCTCTACCCGGAGCTGGTCGACTTGAAATATCCCAAGGTGCGTTGCGATCGAAATCGAATCGTCCGCTTGTACACCAGAGGCGACCATCTTAGTCGTCAAGAGTAGCAGCGCATCTGTGACCGATTTCCGATAGGGTAACTATGTACTAACACTCACTAACTGCACCTATTAACACATACTAACTGGGCTAATATCATAATAGACAGTCCCATTCCTGCGGTCCTGTTACTAAAGAATACTCACCAACTAATTCTTATTAACACCTCACGCTAAGTGAATTCACAGTAACAATCGCTATAGCACTGTTAGGAGTTTGTTACTGATGTCCATGGGCGACAGTAGCCACTTGTAACTTTGCTTCTCTATTGTGGCAATTAAAGGTCTCTCTTGTCGCATCTGGATCAGTCGGTTTTTTTTGTCCACTGAAAATTTTGATTGTTGATTTGTCTCGTTCAGGTCGGCCGCACCAACCCGACGGTGCAGCTGCGCGTGGTGAACCTGACTTCTCTGTTGCTGGCCAACGACACGGACTTCATGACGCTGGAGGCGCCGGAGTCGGTCACCGACGACCACATCCTGGGCGGCGTGGTGTGGCCCACCGCCGGCGAGATCGCCGTGCACTGGCTCAACAGGCGACAGAACTACACGGTGCTGAGGATTTGTAACGTCGAGGCAATGGATAACTGCGAGGTGAGTGCGTTCACGTGCCGCCTAACTTCAATGTACATCAACGGGTACCGTCAGGACTGCACGTTTGTTATTTACTTTTATAACATAATAAAGTTAAAAAAGTTATTAATTAATACTCTAGAATACATGTCTTCTTTTTACACTCCGCTTAGCTATAGAACTGAAATTATCTATTTAGCAGCATTATTTTGGTGTCATCTTGTTTACGTATAAACTAAACTGATAAACTACACAAGTATAAATATATGTACCTATCTACAATGAGCGCTAGAACGCTCAAAGTATCATGGCGGACGTTTGTGACGTCACACCTCAGCAAGCACTAAGCAACAACTAACCGAAATTCAGGAATGTTTACTAAGGCGTGACGTATGCGCTCTGATTGGTGTTTCAGTCAACATGGCCGATTACAGTTTATTGAAGTATTATTTTATTTAAAATAAAATTAATCGTATGCTAATATTAAAAACAGAGTTAATTTTATGAATTGTAATTCCATAATATATTACATAATATCATTTAATCCTTGATTCTTAATGACTGTCATCACGCCTATTGTATGTTGTAATCCTCCTTTTCACGGTAATAGGAGGAGCATCGTCAGCAGCCTAACGGCTGGGTGCCGATTGCCCTGCCGCGGTTCAGCTCGAGGGGCGACTTCTACGTGTCGCAGCGCTGGTCGCTGCCGCAAGCCGACGGCAACATCTGGCAGCACCTGTACATCAGTATGAGGATCAACGGCGAGATCATCTCCAGCTCCATCACCCCGGGCGGCTTCACCGTTAATAATTATGTCGGAATGGACGAGACTAATGTACTATAGTAAGTGTCCACTACAGTTATTTTGGAGAGCATATCAGGAGTAATTGATGTGAATATATTTATAATTTCTGTACGAACCTGTATTGTAGTTTCCCGGTTATCGCATTGCTTACATTAGAGTTTGTTAATTGTACATACATACATAAATATCATCACGCCAAGTCCCTAACGGGGTAGACAGAAGGCAGGCAACACCGAGTACCAAATAAGCACCGAGTACCAAATATCTCTATCCTTACAAACCTGCTGTGCTCCATCTACACTCATCACTCTCTTCATGCATACACGCCGGTTTCGGATGGACTTGACTTATATCAATATTATTATTATTATCGTTCGTTAATACCGGGCTGGGGGTAGATAATACGCGGTGGCGAGTATCGTAGGTGTAGGTAATAGCGCTTATTTATTTCAAAAACTTACAGCTAACATTACAGGTGGCATCCCAATGCGTTAGTGTAATTACATATAATTAATCGTGTCGTCGCGTGTCGTGTGGCAGCTACTACACGCGCACGGTGGCGGGGCAGCCGTGGCGCTCGCAGTTGCACGTGTCGGGCGCGCGCGCCGGCTGCCTGTCGTGCGACGTGACGCTGCCGGGCGGCGGGCCGTGCGCCTGGGTCACCGCCACCGCCAGCCGCGCCGGCTCCTACCTCACGCTCACCTGCTCCTCGCCCGGCGAGCCCTCCGCCACCTACATCTACCACCCCATCGTGAGTACTCGTGTATCTCATATTCGCTCATATCTATATATAAATACGTGAAGGGAAAACTTTGGATGCCTTTTTACGAAAATTGCGCGCACGGAGGAGTATGAAATTTGGCACACTTATAGTTTATGTGTAGGAGAAGTGCAGAACGCTAATATTTTACAATAATGATGCTTCTAAAGTACGTTAAATCAATAAATAAAACATTACGGAACGAATGCTTGAGTATTGTTGTTCGACCCCTTTTTATTGGTGTACTGGACCGGGTCTCCTCTCGTAGTGAGAGGGATTTAGGCCGTAATCTACCACGCTGGATAAGTGCGAATTGGTAGACCCCGCACACCTCACAAAATATTATACACTTTACTAGTAAACCAGACCACGCGTTGCCGTGGATATATAATATATATGTTAAATCATATATGTCGAAATCCCGTACCATGATGTTTGTCCGACTAAGTGTTGTCCTATAAGAAAACATTGATTTTGCAATCAAAAAAATGAGATTATCAGTTAAGAAAAATATATCCATCAATCAATCAAGTTGTTGGACTCGATTCAATTAAGTTGGACCAAAGAATAGACAGCTACAAAATATGATTAAAATTCATTCAGTGATTTTGGAGATCAGCGCAAACGAACATCGTGAGGTTTCCTCGCGATGTTTTCCTTCATCATTATAACGGGTGATATTTAGCTTATTTAGATATTACGTAGTACGTACTGTCGGCGACGTACGTACGTACAGTATACGTACAGTAGTACGTATCTATAGTATTGGCAATTAAAAAAAAACCGGTTGAATTTACTTACTAGAGTTCTATCGGTGCAGGAACGCCGGGTGCTGTACACGTGGGAGGAGAATGCGATAGTGCGCCAGCGGCTGGTGGGCAAGAGCCGGCCCGCGACCGTGATCACGACGGTGCCGCTGCAGAGCGGGCACCCGGCGCCCGTGCGGCTGTTCCTGCCGCCCGGCCTCGACCTCAACGACACGACCACCAAGTACCCCATGGTGTACTACGTGTACTCCGGGCCCAACACCAACACTGTCTTCGACACGTTCACCGTCGGTCAGTAAGCTTAACTTACTTTTGTCTGTCATCGGAATCACCAACACGGTCTTCGACACGTTCACCGTCGGTCAGTAAGCTTACTTCATTATTGTAGTTTTGTCTGTTATCGGAATTAAGTTGGTCATAACTGACTCGTAAGTTAATATAAGAAATAAATAAAATATACATATGTACGTACATATCGTCACGCCGGGTCCCTAGCGGGGTAGGCAGAAGGCAGCGAGTGCGAAATATCTCTGTAATAAATCAAATAAGACATGTAAATCTGCTTAATACATAAATTGAACGCTTAATTCCAAAATTACACACATATGTACGTGCGTAAATAGACAGAACTCCGATAAATAAGTTAATCATTTGTACAGAATTTTAACAAAATACGAACACAAAAAATATGTATTAGTGTAAAGTAACATAAAATTAGTACACTATTACCTACGGGAGATATATATGTATATACATATGGATTGATCTAAACGTTCCTGTACAATCTCTGTGTGTACCCATTGTTGTGTGAATTAACACGTTCCCGTATCTTATTATACTAGTGATCGCCTACTGGTCGAAATTCGACCATAATAAAAAATAATTCTTTGACATTTTTTTGACATTGACAATCAGAATGTAAACAATGAACGTTGTATGTGTGCGTCAAATGAGTGTCAAATGCATGGTAGTGTGTGTAATGTTTTATTTATTGATTTAATGTACTTTATAGGCATTATTATTGAAAAAT